>JAPMUY010000254.1:0-14138 GCA_026901105.3 Galaxias olidus | reverse complement strand
GAGGTAGTGCATATAAATCACATACTTATGTCTGGTAACAAAAAAAAAAAAACTGTCGTGTGAGTTCATGATTAATCGTTATTCATCCTAGAATTGAATTACTGATTATCCGACTTGATGTCTGTCTGTCTGTCTGTCTGTCTGTCTGTCTGTCTGTCTGTCTGCCTGCCTGCCTGCCTGCCTGCCTGCCTGCCTGCCTGTCTGTCTGTCTGTCTGTCTGTCTGTCTGTCTGTCTGCGTGCGTGCGTGCGTGCGTGCGTACGTGCGTGCGCGCGCGTGCGTGCGTGTGAGGTAGACAGCCAAACCTAGCAGTAGAGTTATGGAATGTTCCAGAGGTGTGGTACTGTTCATTAACAGATGATGTAGAAGAGTATTCATCAAAGGGTGTTTTTCAACCACAGACACCTACTTCAATTAACACTTTACTGGTATAAACTGAGTCATTGAAACGCTGACAGTTATTAACACATACAACAATTGAAAGATTCCATCCAAGTCCTACAACACAGAGTACTAGAAATAGCTATGAAGAAATTAAGCCCTTAATTATTACTCTCTCTCTCAATGTAACTTGTTTTGTGGATGTAATGTTTCTTATTTCTGTTACTTTTTCAAAGTGCGTACAGTTTCAGATATTTCAAACTCTTGGACATGATAACTGACCTTAATATGACAATTGTGGCCTGGGGGTTGACATAATTTTCACTGGAGACCCATCCAAAGGTTTTGTCAACTGATTCCGTTCATAGTTCCTTTCTTTACACTTCCAGAGTAAGTCATGAGGATGCAACTTATCCCCCTTGGATCTGGGATGGAATTTGGATGATGTAATCCGTACCCACGCACACAATCCCAGGCCATGGGATATCATGCACAGCACACAATTTCTGTATGTACAATGTATGTGAAGAGTTAATGAAAGACAGGTATCACAATCCATGCCATTGGAGTTATTTATTTAAGTTAGTTCCAAATAAAAAAAAAATCCAAAAACAATTTGGCACTCCCTAAAATATTTATATGAATGCGTCAAGGCTGCAAAAGCCAAAATCAATGTTTAAACTGTGATGGCCAAAGATGGAGGTAACAATGATGAAGTTCTATCAATTTGGAAGCGATGAAATTGCACGCATGCGCACTGCGTTTGGTCCTGTCTATTGACCGACAGAGAGGAGGGGGAGGCACACACAAAAAAACTCACATCCACTGTGTGGAAGTGGCCTGGAAGGCATTAAGAGAAACGGATTTCAAGACGATGGCGAGGATAAGTGAGCAAGCATGTTGGATACAGGACCTGTTTCAGTGTGGACTATCATCTTTTGAGAAACTTTGAAAACGTTTGACGAAAAATTAAGTTCTAAAATTTATTGCGCTGAACTTTTCTGACAAGTCACATTGACCTAATCTAGCTGCAACTATAGCTCTCTGCCAGCGAGGAAAGAGCGCTCTTCTTTCTCCCGGCGCACTGGGTTGGAGCAAATTCTATTGTGATGGTAAAATGAACTCGGAAGAGGGAGACTGGGTGACAAGCCATTGGGAGTGAAGTTCGAATACGTTATCCTTGCTCAGTTAACTAATTTCAGTTATTGTTCCGTAATCTTTGAAAAAATGGCACCGTTTGTGTTTTCTCTGTTTTTGAAGACTGTCGAAGTAACAAATCCAAAATAATTTCGTTGGCAGAGCCTTTGTGTCCTACTCTATTCAGGAATGGCAGAAGGCTGGAACTTATTTTGATTATTTAGAAGTTTCGATCGAACATTCCTTATCTCATCATGTTTGAGTACTATTAATCCCACTTTGGATCCTACATTAGCATAGTGGGAACAAAACAGATAAAGGCCTTTTTTGGTACCTGTCTTCCAAATTTCCCTGGGCTTTTGAAGTCGCATATGGATTGAACAGGAGTATCCCCACTCGGAGCCTCCTCCCCCCCCGGCATGGAGAGCAGTCTGTCCAGTTACAGCGCAGTGATCCAGCGAGGAGGAACTGTGTTTGTGGAGGCTCTGCTTCAGGGTGGGGCGCCCTGGGGGTTCACGCTCAAAGGGGGCCTTGAGCACGGGGAGGCACTTATCATTTCCAAGGTAGGTGTGTCAGGTGCAGGGAAATCATTTGGGTGCTTATGGTATGCCTAAGCATGTACGCTCCACCACGCACACACGCCTACGCAAAATGACCCGCTGTTTGTCCATTGTGGGTTGTTTCTAGTGTCATATAGGCCAACGGGTGGGTCACGGTTGTCAAAACGATGATTGAATGCCAACCCTTGACCATGCAGGGCAAAGTTGCTACTTTGTTCCCACCAAACTCAAATGCAGCTTGCTCCTTTGTTGAGTGTGTAAATGTGTGCATTTATTTGTTTGAGTAAATATAAAGTAGCAAATGTTTTAATACTAGTTTGAAAGGTAAAGGCTTGTATGTTATTATAGTTGAAAAAAGTTCGTCTATGGTTGTAGTAAAATATTTTTTAAAGCAATAGCCTCATTCTTTGCAACCATAACAGGAAGGAGAAATATTCTCAAATTCATAGTAAATCCAATGACTAGATCCTGTTGTCAAACCTGGATTGCATGTCCTCATCAAGGTTGACTATGGTGAAAGACTCCATTCATGTACTGAAGTTGTACTATTTACATTTCCACTCACCCTGGTGAATCTTGTTTCTTCTCAGTCAAAACTTTGGCCTCCAATCTTCTAATCATTGGCACTAGTCTGGTCTGCAGTGACAAGGTTAAACTGGGTTGACGGTCTCTAAGTGTGTTGCAGATAGGATTCAGTCCACAAGCTTTTCCCGTTCCACTGACACAAACGTTAGCCAGCGTATAAAAGGAAGGGAGGAAGGATGCTGGGAATGTAAAGAAGAAGATAAGGGAGCCAGAAAAAGAGGTTTGGATCTGTAATCATGTGAAGGGAATGCCACGCCAAGAGAATGTGACTGCCCCCAATCCCACTCATCCACAGATGTGGAGGAGGGGTAGGGACGTGAGACTAGTTTCTTTAAGATAACGCCATGTTTTGGGAGTTGGCGTAGTGTATTGAGATGTACAGTCAACATCTTAGGGCCGTTCCCTCAGTTGTGGGAATAGCAAATACACACACACACATACACACACACACACACACACACACACACACACACACACACACACACACACACACACAACATAGCTGTAGGGGCTTCAATTCTAGGAAAAGAGTTTATCAGTGAAGCTATTTTAGTGTACTGACTGATAGATTGGGACTCGTAATGTAATTGTTCCTTATCATTATGGCTGTATCTGAAATGACAGGGGGAAAGCGATGGAAACAAACACATGCTGCATACACACAGAGAGGCTAACTTTAGCTGTAGTAGAAACGTCAGCCACAGGACCTGTTTAGAAAAGAGGACACCAGTTTTCTTTTTTTTATTCAACACACTCACATAGTCCAGCGGGAAGGCAACAGGAAACTTCTAGAAAAGGTGTGTCTCCGAGTGGCATAGTAGGATGTTTGGGAACCGTGTGTGTGTGTGTGTGTGTGTGTGTGTGTGTGTGTGTGTGTGTGTGTGTGTGTGTGTGAGGTTGTAGAGTTGTGTCTGTGTTTGCTAATGTCTCTGTGTGTGTGTGTGTGTGTGTGTGTGTGTGTGTGTGTGTGTGTGTGTGTGTGTGTGTGTGTGTTAGTAAGATGTAGAGCATGTTTAAGTGTATGCTAGATATGTATGTCTGCAATTGTAGTTCATCGTTTATATGTGTGTGTGAGTGAGTGAGAGTGAGAGTGAGAGAGAGAGAGAGAGAGAGAGAGAGAGAGAGAGAGAGAGAGAGAGAGAGAGAGTTTGTTAGCCGGAGGGTGTGACTGATGCCTGTGGTGTGCTAGCGGAAGTGTCACTGAGCGTCTCGTTTCAACACTGTGCAGTTCTGCAGCACTGTGATCTGCTTTGGTGCAAGGAAACCCCCACCACACACACACACACTTTAGCAGGGTCACGGTAATGTGGGGAGCTGTGTCAACACCAGCTGCTCTGAATATTACAGTACAAACAAACACACACACACACACACACTTACACACTTACACACTACCAGGAGTTAATATCAATAAGACATCATATGTGCCTTTGAGACATTCGTCAAGAAATAGAGTTCCGAATGTTTTGGGTTTGTGTGGGTGAGGAGAAGAACTCCCAAAGCTTTCGTCCAAAAGACACAATTTTACACTCTACTTTTAAAGTGGAGGAATAGCACAACTGGGGAATGTAGTTTAGGATTCTGGCTGTGATCCAAGAGAGAGTGAGGGTGGGAGGGTTGAGGGGGGGGGGTGTATGAGATAGATGGAACGAGAGAGGGAGAGAGAGAGAGGGTATAAGATAGATGGAGAGAAAGAGAAAGAGAGAGAGAGAGAGGGTATGCAGTAGATGGCGCGAGAGAAATTGAACAGTAAGGCAAGAGGAATGTCAGCAAATGGAATCTGAAGGAACTTGGAGAGTGTAGTTAGGAAGAACAGCATGTAGAAGAAAAAAAAGAGAGAGGACAACACATAGGATATTAAAATCCGACACTCACCGTATGTTGACAGACCACAAATCCTCTTTTGTTCCATGTTCTCTGAAACACTCTTTTCCCTTCCAATTGTCCGTTGATCAGAGCACGGCGTACTGTAGTTGTAGTCAATTAGTGTTGGGACAAACCGACCCTGTGACCTGTGACTCCCAGGGAAGCCCAGGGTCATCCGAAGGTCAGGAGATTTAGTCTTCTTGTGCCCGAGTCCAGACTAGCAGTCCCGTTGTTGCTACCTTGGCAGCACCCACATCTGTAATCAAAGACCTCTTTTCAGACTCTTTGGCCATCGAGTTAAGCAAATCTCTGCACCCCCTCCATACCCCCGCGTTTTCTTCTCTTTTCAACCGCCCATGGTTGGGAGGTTGTCTAAATGCCATGCTTGCTCTTCCGATTATTCTGAAATATGTCTCGGGGTTTTGTTGTGTTTCTGGAGGGCTTTATTCAGATTGGGTTAAGGTCTTAGTTGAGTTCTTCCGGCGTAGGTTTGAATAGGCCCGGCTGGAAGTGACGATTACACCATATTGTTGCAAGTCGGCCTTTTGTCAAGAAAGGACAAGTCAAAGGGATCTGGGATGGCTTGCTTTGTGG
Source organism: Galaxias olidus (assembly GCA_026901105.3). Taxonomy (NCBI): domain Eukaryota; kingdom Metazoa; phylum Chordata; class Actinopteri; order Galaxiiformes; family Galaxiidae; genus Galaxias; species Galaxias olidus. The sequence goes on along the minus strand of JAPMUY010000254.1, from coordinate 9,016 downwards.
GGTCCCCCCTCCAAGTAAAAGAATCCAAACTACACTCGTAGTCACTGCGTGCCTGCATGTGTATTCTGTATAGTACTATTCAGTAGCCTGATATCCTAAAATCACTGCACTAAGCCTGACTGTACTCCAGCATATGACCTGAGAGAGAAGTATGCAACGGTGCATAAAAGTAGCACTGGTATAGAAATCATGTTTGTGTGTGTGTGTGTGTGTGTGTGTGTGTGTGTGTGTGTGTGTGTGTGTGTGTGTGTGTGTGTGTGTGTGTGTGTGTGCGTGCGTGCGTGCGTGCATGCACATGCGTGTGCATGTGTGTGTATGTGCGTTCCCAGGTGGAGGAGGGCGGGAAGGCGGGCCAGCTGGAGCATCCTCTACTGGTGGGAGACGAGGTGGTGGTGATCAACGAGGTGGAGCTCAGCGGCTTCCGACAGGAGGCCATCTCTCTGGTCAAAGGCTCCTACAAGACGCTGGGACTCACCGTGCGCAGGTAGAACACAAGCACACGCGCGCACACAAACACACAAACACACACACACACACACACGCTGTGTAAAGGATGGACAGAAAGAGGGGAGGATAGGGACAAGCCTGTGATTGTTTGTGATTGTTGGTGTGTGTTTGACAGATAGAAAGCAACACAGGGAATTCATATTTTAACAAGATGTTCGGCCATTTCACAGGATGAATTTATAGATGCGGACTGTGAGACCTTGACCTAGCAGATGCAGAGTCCATTATTTTGGGATGTTTCTATTTCCTCAGCCCTCTCTCCTCCTGCCAGCCCCTCTTACCAGCTCTCTCCCATATCTCCCTGATATCATAGTCACAGTCACGCTCCAGCACTTACAGAGAACACTGTGGGTGGGGGGGTGTAGGTGGACATTGCCTTTGCCTCGCTAGAGAGACCAAGTCTTAACACCTGGTCAGGGGAAAATGTGCCTTTGCGATGGTAGTAGATTCTATAATGTTGTTTTTATACATATGTTTTCTTTTCCTGTGTGTGTATCTCTCTCTCTTTCCCACTCTCTCTTTTTTTTATTGTGAGATACTGTACTTATGTCAGTGTCAGGCAACCTTCAGCTGCAGTGGCCTGTTTTCCCCCCTAGAGGGCACACTCAATTGGAGCCTCTTTTGACAGATGATAGTAGGCCTAGTCAATTTGGATTGTCAGATATAAGAATGGAAGTGATTCAGTGAGGGAGAGTGAGAAACAATGAGAGGGAGGGAAGGAGAAAGACCCCGCCTTAAAAACAGAAACCACCGTACCATAGAGCCAGGGAGACCGGTCTTTTCTTCTGCCTCATGAAAGACCATAATGGTGGTCATTGTCCCACACCTGGCTTTGTTTGAACCAGGAGCTATGTGTAGCTCAGGTTAACCTGTCCTATTCTCATTGCCTCCCTGACTGACTGACTGACTGACTGACTGACTGACTGACTGACTGACTGACTAACTGACTGACTGATTGGCTGGCTGGCTGGCTGACTGGCTGGCTGGCTGACTGATTTACTGACTGGTTGACTGGCTGGCTGACTGACTGACTGACTGAATGGCTGAATGGCTGTCTGACTGTCTGACTGAATGGCTGACTCTCTCCCTGGCTGGATGGATTGAGATTTAGCTTGAGACACAATTTAATTTCATGTTCAGTCATAAGAGTAATATAGAGTGAAACCATAATTGAATATATTAAAAAAAGATAATATGACGCGAGACATTCCAATAAAGCATGCAGGTTTAATACTGGATAGGCGAATATGGGGTAAAGTTGACGAGATAAATACAGGAGATTAGGGGACGATGGGGAATTGGAGGCAGAAGGAAAGATGTGGAATAAAGGTGTGGAATCTTCAGGGTATTTTATTATAATCAAGTTGTAAGAATGTTTTCAGTATAATAATAATAATAATAATAATAATAATAATAATAATACAAGCACTGACAAAAGAAGAATTGCTCGTTTGTCAGTGGACCCTCTAAAGCAACTACCATGCTTCACCTAAGTTGAGAGTGGTGTCCCAGGACATTCACAGAATACTGAACCCTTACAGAATACCCCAGCAACAACATGTTCCAAACTGTTTAATGGCTTAGTATACATAGGTGATAGTGGTGAAAGAATTGAGCAAAACAGTCGTCCGTACTTTCCCAGCCCCAACTGAGCAGACATGATGGTGTTGACCTCTGTGAACCATGGCAGTGTACTAGTATTCGTAGAATATAATAAGGATGATTCTGTCCTTGTAATAACAAATAAAAAATATTTATGCAATAAACCATTCTATAATTCTGGAAAGTTATGATCATTTCCATAAGGAAAGGAGGGGAAATCCTTGTCCAGACCGCTCCAGAAAGGTTGTTGATTTACAATAGGTCCAGGTCCAGAGTTCAGAAAGAGTTGCTGGCTTGGATGGAAGGTGACGGGACACAAAGTGCTTTGTTCATAACCACTGTGTGTGTGTGTGTGTGTGTGTGTGTGTGTGTGTGTGTGTGTGTGTGTGTGTGTGTGTGTCTGTGGGTTGTGTATTGGTGTTTTTGGCATGTTTGTGTGCTGTATGTGTGTTTGTCTTTGTCTATTTTAACGTGTGTCTCTGTGTGTGCCGTTCTGCTGTTGGGCTAGAGAGAGGTGCACCTATGTTTATGGAAGTGATAGTCTTGGACTGTGTTGACTCGACTAAGCCCTGATCAAACAACAATCGCCTGGGAGACAGACATCTACATGAAGTGTTAAAGTAGCTATGGAAGCTAGCTGGTTGAACGCAAGTGTCTTTATAATAGTGTTCCTCTAATCCCTCTGTATCAATTGTTTCTGCAGAATTTATCAGTCAACACAGGGGAAGACAATAGACTGAGCAGACTGATCGATAGTAAAGTAGATGAACATGTTGTATGACTTTGAACAGACTTTTTCTAAGGTAAAGAAAATCCGTTTGATTCATCCGATTCAGAGATGGCAGGTGACTGGTTACGTTAGCACACAGTACCCGATGAGCAGGGTTGCCGCTCAGTAAGATAGTCCCCAGGTAGGTTGGCACTGTAGCCAAAAGCTCAGGTATGCATGGGGCGTGACTGTTTATAGCGTGGCTGGTGCCGCTTGGGTGACTGTGGTGATGCAACAGAGGACTTCAGACACACACTGCATCCTGGGACGGCTGAGAACGGAGAAGGACAGGAGCGGCATCAGAATGACTCGTGGGCTGAAAGGGCTTCCCACTCAGCTTGATGTTGTGAGCGTCGACGTTTCATTTTGAATGCAATGCTATTGTGAATGGGTACAGGGATTATCATTTTCCTTCAGTGCAATCGACTCGTATTTCCTGATGGGTGCAGAGAGAGAAAAAGGGAAACTTGATTCACTATGGATGACTCGCATGTTTTAGCTGTGTGTTGATCGTAAACTGCATGAACTTGGTACCGGACTCATTTTCCCATGAGCACCGTGCAAGACTGGCCTTGGGCTGCCAGTTTTCAGGATGGAACAGACTCCTGATTCTAGCAGTGATTCTGAAAGGTATGGTAGTCTGAAAATTTGTGTTTTTTTGTCTCTAATTCCCTACTTTTATTATCATAGACGTCCTATTTTGTCTTATATTTGTATGTCGATCCTGTCACTGTATTCTTTTCCACTTTTTCTTATCTCCCACTCTCATTTATTGTTATCTACAAATATGTTGTCCCAGTGCTTGTACAACATGTCCGAATTGTGTTGACCTATGACCCTGTTGAAACATCATGGGTCTAATGTGGGATTGATCTTAATGACCCAGGGGTCAAACACACGCTCATTCAGTCCTTCAGACGTAAATACTTGAATACTTTTCGCATATTTGAAAATCCCCTCCCTGTATTGTGTGAATGGAATTTGAATTGTTATTCTATAAGCCAGATATTCTACTATGTACAGAACACCGTTTGGTTCTGCACTGCCCTGTTCTCTTGGTTCTATTGTGTTCTCTTCTGTTATTGTTTTCCCCTGTTCTGCCCTTTACTGTTCCCATCCCTTCAACTCGTTCTGTTTAATATTTACGTGTGTTCTATGTTTAAACCGACGTTTAATGTAAGTTTAACCATTAAGAGATTCTAGTCAGTTGACCCGTTTCCTCAGTGCCTGTGTACACTGCAGCACACCAGTGACCTAAGGGAAAAAACAATTAGAAGGCAATTTCACTGTAGAGCTCCATGGAGACTGAGGCCGAGGCTAGCTCAACACATACTTTGCACAATGCTGTCAATAATTAATACTGCCTTGTAGGACTGGCATCAGGTGCCCTTCTTTGCTGGGCTGCCTGTCACCTGTTGGCAGCTATATCAGAGGCATATGGGCATTTTTTCAGAAATGTACAAATTTACAAACAGATTGCATGTAAAAATACAAAAAGCTACTAGTGGTAGTACTGTGTGTGCGCGTGTGCGTGTGCGTGTGCGTGTGTGTGTGTGTGTGTGTGTGTGTGTGTGTGTACAGACCTATTTTAAAAGATCAGGGAGCATGAGGATAAAGGAAAGTCCCCCAACCTCCATCATTACACCACTTTTGAAAGACACTCTAAGGAAGGGGCAGCGATGGTACCTTCATAATGCAGCACAGCTTGACAGGCACTCACAGAGAGGTTGGCGCTTCTCGTGAATGAACGGGACCATCGTTTAGGTTGCTCTGTCGACCATTTTTGTATCGCTTTATACGAGTACAGAGCAGGACATCAAGCTAGCTAGAGAACACAGGAAGTACAAAGACACGTGCCAGGATGAGAGCCCACTGCTGCCCACAAGGAGTGCTGGTGCTTCGAGCCTTAATCCTCCAAAGGATCCGCACGCTCTCTTCATTGAAATGGGCACGCTAAGGTTTCAGCCCGGCACCTGAAGGGTGTTAACCTGACAGGCTGCTCAGTGTCATGGCCTGCAGGCAGCAGAGGAAGCACTCCGAACCGTTGACATGCAATCCTGCCCAGGTATACGTGTGACCTGCCAATTTAATATCAGAACATGTTATTCAGTGGTAATTGTTGGATTACAGAAGGGAGGCTTGTCGTTGCGACGTGTGTCTTTTCCATGTCCCTGAAGTGTGTTCCACATTTTGACTGTCACTCACACGGCAGTGAACAGCTGAGACATGCTTTTGGGTGTTTGATTATGTAACGCCAATTCTAATTCAATGTCCTTTTTAATATAACATTTTTTTATGAGGTTGTAGGAAATAAAATGAAGGTTTTAGTTCAGCCAACTATTGACACTTGGACAATGTTGCTACATGCAATCTGGGACCAATATGTACGTATTATTGTATTTTCTTGGCCAAATGCCAGAAGATGCTCCTTCACCATTACTAGCTCATCTAGTTAGACTTGGTTTAAACACTTGAGTTATATCTGATTCCTCAACATCTCTGTATAAGCTGCCAGGCCATTTGGCAGGTTGGCTGCACATTCAACACCTGCTATATGAACTCCAAAGTCTGAACGCGTACAGTCAGAACATTGCGATCGTAAGCTATTGTGCAATTCAGAGAGGGAAAAACACATTTCACATTCACTGAATGAAGTGAACTATTATGAATAGTGTTTTTTTTTCTTTTGGTGTCCTTATCCAGGTCTTCTCATCTCTTGCTTGGCAGAACACAAGCAGATGCCGGCATAAACATGTCTAACATTATGCTCCCTCTTCATCCCCCATCCAAATTTCCCCCTTTTGTCGTAGAAGTTTATTGGAGCCAGTTGACATAGTCATGTTTATCTACTACCGCATACAGTGGGAGCAGCAGGTGTGTGTGTGTGTGTGTGTGTGTGTGTGTGTGTGTGTGTGTGTGTGTGTGTGTCTTACTTGCTAACCCCCACGGAACAGGTGTTAGATGTGGTAAGCCTCACCTGAACAGGTGAGCAGGATGATCTAAGGTGGGTTAGGGAGTGTAGCAGCCACACCTGACCTCTACAATCTCACACAACCGTGCCACACACCTTTTGTTAGGACGGTGCTGTACTATAGACCTTCATGCAGATGTCAAGTTTCTCCATGGGGCCACATGCATCTAGCTTAGGTCCATACTATACTGAGAGTATAAATACTGTATAGTTCAAAAACATGAGTTTGATAAGCAGATACAACATTCCTGCCTCCAACGTTTATGGTTATTGGAGTAGAATATTCTGTTCAGGGTTTTAGCAACTTTTCTTTTTCTCTTATCTTTTCTGTTATCTTGGAGAACCATGTGACCCAGCTGACTGGAAGAATTATTGCAATCTTGTTTTATTTCTTTAAGGTTTGTGTTTTGCGTTCCCTCACTTCGGTGTTACACATTTCCTATGAGAGCCTTGGGCAAATTCTGTAAAGTGGTTCTGGTGGTAAACCTGTCATTGTCGGTGGATTGTTCACCTTGGAGATGGTGGGTCTGCTAAGCGATGCAAAAGAGAGAGAGAAAGAATGTTTGCAGAGGACCGAGACAATTCCTGCTCTCTCTTCCACACCCATCCCTCCAACTGTCTCTCTGTCTTTTCTTTCTCTCTCCATTTCTCTCTCTCTCTCTCTCTCTCTCTCTCTCTCGCTCTCTTATCTCTTACCTTCTTACTTTTTATCTCTCTCTCACACACACACACTCACACAGACGCTCTCATTTCGGTCTCTCCACCTTTCTATTTTATCTGAAATATTCTGCCTACCTGACTCCCTTCACCTTCCTACCCTCCCTCTCTCTCTCCATCAACCCCTCCCTGACTCCCTCCTTCCATTCCTCCCTCTCTGGTGGCTAGGAGTGAGAGGGACCTGCTCCGTGACATCACTCCCGGAGGTTCTATTCAGCCCCTAGGGCTCCTCTGATTGGCCAGGGTCAGGGAAGTAATTTGAACTCCCTTCTAGTAGCCGTCGAGTGCCCCTCCGTTATGCGTGTGTGTGTGTCTGAGAGAGAGAGAGAGAGAGAGAGAGAGAGAGAGAGAGAGAGAGAGAGAGAGAGAGAGAGAGAGAGAGAGAGAGAGAGAGAGAGAGAGAGAGAGAGAGAGAGAGAGAGAGAGAGAGAGAGAGAGAGAGAGAGAGAGAGAGAGAGAGAGAGAGAGAGAGAGAGAGAGAGAGAGAGAGAGAGAGAGAGAGAGAGAGAGAGAGAGAGAGAGAGAGAGAGAGAGCCTTGCTACACGCTGCAAACAACCTCTTATTATTGTCCGAGGCAGGGAGAGCTGAGTAGCCACAGCCCGCTCTACATGCAGCAGGTGTGTGTTAAGGGCTGTGCTCGAGTGGGATTTGCCCCTCTAGAGAGAGGCTGGTTTTTGGGTTTGTTTCTGTGGAGGAAAGCGGAGAGGGGCACTGTTGTTTTGGTCGGAGGACTCCTACAGAGGCGTGTATTAGGAAGCTCCTCGTCTGTTGATTGATACCCGATACCTCTTAAGCTCCTCTCAAGAGTAAGGTAAGATTACAGCAGCTCACCTGCGCTCAGTGGTGTGTGCGTGCGTGCGTGCGTGCGTGTTTTGTGTTTTGTTTTTTTTGTGTGTGTGAATGTGTGTGTGTGTGAAAGTGTATCTTGACTGGAGTTAGTTTACGGGCTGTGTTTTTCCACCTGGCGTTTTTACTTGTTTGCATCTGTTTTGCTTGAGGGTTAACCTTTGTCCTGCTTTGCAGGGATGGAGGGTTGGTTGGTGGCCATAGAGAAAGTGTTCTATCCATTCCAGTCATTCCTAACAAGCAGTCGTCATCTGTTTTTACACCAAACGTTTTTTAAGCGCCTGCAAAAATGTTTATTTGATGTGAATCATATCGTGTTCGATGTAGTTCAGAAGATTGTTGGTTTGTGCGTTTATGTGTGTGAGAAAACTCATACGTGTGTGTGTGTGTGTGTGTGTGTGTGTGTGTGTGTTTGGAGGGGAGGGGTGGACTCCTGTTGTTAGCTTGAGCATCCCTCAGTGATCCCCTCAGGAGTGCGGGGAATGCTGGCGAGCTGGGTCACGGCCAACCGAGTGCAGATTCTGATCCAGCTTACCGCTGCTCAATTATAGCGCTTAGAGTGGGGCAAGAGGGTTTATCAGAGGAAGGAGCGATAACGTGCCCTAATAACTCACCTCTCTTTTCATCCCTTCCTCTGCTACTCTTACTTATCGCCCTCATTCTCTCGCTCAATTCCCTCTTTTTCCTCCACTCCTCCTGTTTCACCCCGCTCCCATGTCCCGATACTTTTCAGCCCTCCCTCCCTCCCTCTCCTCCTTGCCGTCTCCAGCGCAGCCAGGCCGAGAGGCCCCGAACCAGGCCTGAGCTCTAAGGGGACCCCCTGTGTGTCGGCCCTGCAGCCAGCAGAGGAAACCGCAGCGTGTTTTGGAGGGATTTAGGTGGAGGGGCTTCACGGAGGAAACACATGACTGTAAATGAGCAAAGCTGCCTCTCTAGCTCTCTTCCTCTAGGAGTACGGAGTGCTCTGGAACTATCGCTGCAGTGTTGTAGCGCATGAACTCCCTTGTGTTGTCGCCGCGGTTTAACACGTGCACACACAACAGGCACCCCTGTCTGGCTCTATCTCTTTCGTTCTTTTGCGCACACACGTGCACGCACACACACACACACACACACACTAGCAGACAACAGACAGAAGGTGTTTGCTGACGGACTAGGGAGGGAACGGTCACCGTGGGGTGAGCGAGTGGGAAATTGAACTGAGACAAAAATAATAATAATAAAGAATGAGGAAGGGAAATGGAGGTGGGAGGGAGAGAAGTGGGGAGAGGGGTCACAAATGGAATGAGAAAAGTTGAAAGTTGAGCGATGATGAGAGCGAGAGCGAGAGAGACGGGAGTGTGATGACAGAAGCGATGGAAAGAAGAGGAGAGGGGTAAGTGAGATTAAAGGGAGGTGCAGAGAAGAGATAGGAGGGAGAGAGAAGATGAACCAGAATGGCTGCTGAGTCATGAGTGCAGAATGTAGCTAAGGAGTGTTGGAGTGTGGTTTGATAAAGACACACACACACACACACAAGAACACACACACGCATATGGACACAGGGCATGCCTATATACACACACGGGCACATGCTATACACAGGGACATACAGTACATACAT
>JAPMUY010000253.1:12500-14384 GCA_026901105.3 Galaxias olidus | reverse complement strand
CACCTTAGGTAGATCGTTGGTCAGTCAGGGTCACTGTGTGGTGTTTCTCTGTGTGTCGTGGAGTGTTGGTCCAGTCAGAGGTCACTGTGTGGTTTCTCTGTGTGTCGTGGAGTGTTGGTCCAGTCAGAGGTCACTGAGTGGTGTTTTTCTGTGTCTGTGTCTCCGTTTGGTCCAGTCAGAGGTCACAGTTACAGTGTGGTGTTTCTCTGTGTGTCATAGAGTTTATTGGTCCATCTGGACTTCTGGTTGCGGTGGAGTACTGTGTACAGCAGCCCCTCTGGACTTCCTGTTGCAGTGGAGTAATGTGACAGCGGCCTTTGTTTACTTCCTATTGTGGTTGAGTAATGTGACAGCAGTCTATGTTGACTTCCTGTTGCGGTGTAGTAATGTGACAGCAGTCTATGTTTACTTCCTGTTGCGGTGTAGTAATGGGTACAGCACTCTATGTTGACTTCCTGTTGTTGTGGGGTGAAGTGATGCATTAAGTGTCCTGGGTTCCTTTTGATTGATTGCACAGCGACCCACTAACCCTCCTCCACACATTTTAATTGGCTACTGCCTAACGAGCAGGATCCTTCGAGAAACGTTTACAATACCTTAATATATGCTGTCCATATTACTTGCACATACTCTCTCTCTCTCTCTCTCTCTCTCTCTCTCTCTCTCTCTCTCTCTCTCTCTCTCTCTCTCTCTCTCTCTCTCTCTCTCTCTCTCTGTGTGTGTCAGGCCCAGAAATAATCTGTGCCCAGGGAGAGAGAGAGGCAGACAAAAAAGAATAGAGGGAGGATGTATCTAGTAGATGTATCTAATTAGCTGAGAACACTTTAGCTAAACTGCGCCTCATGTTTTGGAGGTGGTAGTTTCATTTCCTTCTCCTGTGTGTGTGTGTGTTTTTGCCTCGGCCACTAGGTGCACTGCAGTGCCATAACCTGTCTGGCTGTGACCTCATATCCTGTTTACCTCTGGTCGCCGTGACTCTCAGCTTCCTGTTTCAGTAGCCAATCAGTGGCCACTCGGCCCGGCCTCTGCTTAACTGATCAGCAGAGGAAGAGAGAGACGCACACTTTGTCATCTGCTTATGGCTCTCTTACTCTCTGTCTCGTTTCTCCTCTCTCACTCTTTATCTCTACTCCTCTCTCTCTCTCTCAATCTAGTTCCACCTCCTGTCTTTCAGCGGCGCCCGTGGCAACAGTCACAGGGATAACTGCCTCTCTCTCTCTCTCTCTCTCTCTCTCTCTCTCTCTGTCACTCACTCTGTGTGTGTCTTACATGATAGAGTGGGATCCCTCTGCTCACTGCTAAGTGAATTATGTGGTTGAGCCAAGTATTCTTATGGAACAAGGTGCTTACTGCATGTGCTACTCTCTCTTTCTGTGTGTGTGGGTGTGTGTGTGTGTGTGGGTGTGTGATCGATAAGGACAACAGAGGCTATAAGTCACAACGAGTAGATCAATACAGTCTCTTAATGCGTAGATGAGGAGGGGCTCTTCAGCACTCTTATCCTGCCTCTTTCCTCCCACCCACACACACACACACACACACGCGTTCGGACTCGCTTATGAGTGGATGATTATAATGAATGAATGAATGAGTGATGTGGTGCCTCTCTTCAGTGATTCCACATTAGACTGTCCTGCCCAACCCAACACCTCCCACCAGCTAACAGGTAGCAGTAGAAGATATTTCTGTGGACAAACCCAGTGGGGGTGTGGGGGTGTGGGGGCGTGGGGGCGTGTGAGAGCGTGGTCGCGTGTGAGCGTGAGCGTTCTGCCGTCAGCGTGTGGTGATCTTGTTGAGGAACACATGTTGACGCAACAGGATGTAAACCGTGTTGCCTCTCCTGTTGAGAAACTTGGAAGGTCACTCATGTTCTCTCTCTCTCTC
>JAPMUY010000253.1:0-2500 GCA_026901105.3 Galaxias olidus | reverse complement strand
CTAGCTGAAAGAAAGGAACAGAGAGACTTTCACGCCATTTTGTGGATAATCATCCATAAAGCCTTCTCTGACCTGTGTGTGTGTGTCTGTCTGTCTGTGTGTGTCTGTGTGTGTGTGTGTGTGTGTGTGTGTGTGTGTGTGTGTGTGTGTGTGTGTGTGTGTGTGTGTGTGTGTGTGTGTGTGTGTGTGTGTCCTCAGCTGAAGGACACCAAGTCGGCGGACCAGAAGACCACGTTGCTCCACTTCCTGGCTCAGGTGTGTGAGGAAGAGTTTCCCGACGTTCTCAAGTTCCTGGATGACCTGCAGCATGTGGACCGAGCCAGCCGAGGTGACTCACACACACACACACACACACACACACACACACACACGAACACACACACACACACACACACACACAAACAAGCACACCAGGGCTAGCAGTCTCAGTTTGTGGACGCGGGTCCCACACACTATTAACCCTTTACTCCCACTCACACACCATAAGCGGCTGCCAGGTACCTGTGTTCACAAACAAATCATTCCCACACAAACACTACGCCTAAGGGGCCCTGGTGGAAGCGTGGAGGTTTTTTTAGGTGGAGACACACACACACACACACACACACACACACACACACACACAGGCGATCCCCGCCACCCACACAGCATACCCTCCACAGACAGGCAGTCCTGTGTGTCTCGTTAGGACTGGGCCGAGCGGCGTGGTGCAGGCGGGCTGGGTGGCTGGGGTCAGGCTCTGTGTGTCTAGGGCCCGGCTACGACCACCAGGCTTCCTGCTTTCTGCCTGCTAGCCTCCCCCAGGTGGGAGTGGGAGAGTGTGTGGGCATGTGACTCGGAGAGAGAAATAGAGGTGTGCACGTGTGTCTTTGAGTCAGAAAGAGGACTAGAAAGTGAAGTTTTTGTGAGTGAGTGAGCCAGTGTGTGTGTGTTTGTGTTTAAAATGAAGGCTTTTCTACCGATCTTCCCTCCCACTCACTGTATATTACTCTATCTTATTCTGTACGCAGTGTGTATATATAACACTATATTACCCTATGTCATTCTGTACACAGTGTGAAGATATGTACATAATACCACTATATATCACTCTGTCTCATTCTGCACACAGTGTGTAGATATAACACTGTTTAATACTCTATATCAGGGGTCGGAAACTTGCGTCTTTTGCCGCATGCCGCTCTTTTGCCCGTCTCTGGTGGCGCCTTGTGCAAATATCTTGAAATAATGTTCTGAGAAAAAAGATTATATATACAACTTTGTAAAAAAAAAAATATTTATGTTTTTAAAAATTAACAATCCGACTGGCGTGTGACCTGGTTGCCTCGTAAGCGTGGTTTCCAAAACATTTTAATGCCGAATAAACCGCGAGTCGTTACAGTCTTGCAGATAAATGTAGCGAGCCTGTGTGTACATAGCGCGAGCGTGAATCTGCTACACTGACGAGAAGCATGTTACCGTTGCTATGACAGTTGCTATGTCAGTGATCGCTATTGCTAGTTTGGACCTTTAAAAAGTTTGAGAAGCCTTTTCTTCTTAATTTTGCCGAATCTCAAGCGGTGGTTAGCATTTTGAGTCTCTAGCTATGTGTTCCAAATCTAAAATAAATGAAGTAATTAAAGTCGCGGAGGAAAATAGAGAATTTAATAGTGTCTGTGGACAGACTCGTTTGCTTTTGCCTCCAACGCTGCTGACTTACCGGTATGCTTATCTGCGGTGACGAGTTAGCAAACAACAAAAAGTGTAATATTTAATGACATTTCCAGAACAAGCACACTACATTTGCAGAAAAGTATCCGGCTGTGGATGAGAGAAAGCGAGAAATTTCGGAACTGCTATGGAAAGCAGAGCAGAGCAAATGTAGCCTACTTCTAAGAATTGGATGAAATCTCCAAACTCCGCAAATGTAGCCTACTTCTAAGAATTGGATGAAATCTCCACACTCCACAACTGCTGGCTATATATACTATATTTTCAAGTAGGCCTGTATGCCAGTGGATGTTGCCAGTTGAGTTTGTATCCACTCCACAATTGTTCAGTTTTGTTGGTAATAGCAAACCAAAATAGAATAAATACTTTAAACTGTTCTTTATTGTTGTTCATTAAGTTCATAAATGCAAAAAAACAACAACATGGTATTATTGTAATGAAATACAAAGTTAAAGTGCCAAAATAATCATAAATATCCCACTGCAGAGTAGTTTTGTGGTAAAAAACTTTAAATTACGCTCATTTACACTTATCAGTAATGTTGATAGAATAATTTAGACTTACAATATTATATATTATATACAATATATGTTTTACGGTTCCAGACAGAATTTTTTAGACAAAAATGGCTCTTTTGAAAGTAAAGGTTGCCTACCCCTGCTCTATATCATTCTGTACCCAGTGTGTAGATATATACTGTAAATTACTCTTTATCATTCTGTACACAGTGTGTAGATATATTATATATATATTACTCAATATCATTCTGTACATAGAGTAATATACAGTA
>JAPMUY010000252.1:0-143576 GCA_026901105.3 Galaxias olidus | reverse complement strand
ATGACTACTGTTCAGAGTAAATACATTTTGGTTTCACCAGCTGATGTAGCATACTGCACTACACTTATATTAAACAATATTAACTGAGAGACATTTGTGATCTTATCTAGTGCTTTGTTATACACCTAGTGAATATAACAGTGTCATTGATCAAATTTAGGAGATATAACATAATTTTCACAAAACCCTTAAGTACTTCTGAGCATTAAGAACATTCTGAGTCAGCTTGCATTTACTTTTGATTATTTTTCAAATCTCTATAAATATGCAGTATGCATGTGTGTATGGGAATTTTGAGCACAGAAAAAGTTCTCAGATGACATGAAAATGTAGAATATCCAAGATAAGTTGCTAGACCATGCTTCACAACCCCAAATGCAATGTGCCAACTCCAGTTTGGGATTTTACAGCATATTTCAATCTAAAAGCACTCTAGGATTTTCTTCTTTATTTAACTTTGCTATCAAAAAATGTAAACAATACTTTCTGTGTACAGTGCACTTTACTACAGATAGTATTCTATTACATTATAAGTACATATTCCCTGTATAATGTTATGGAGCCACACAATGATCTTAACCCCATTGCTTCCAAAGGCAGAGTGGTGGTTGAAATTGTTCAGCTGCTGCACGTCCCATCCATCTTCCCCGGAGAAGAAAAGCATGGAAAGCGGCACGAGCTGGGTCTCTGGAATACTCCTCTTAGGCTCAGGGACGGCCATATGCTCCCGTCAACATTGTCTTCTAATGAGGATTAATGGGAGCCATGATGGCGTCTTCTCCCTCAACCTCAGACAACCACTCCTGAAGTCCCACTTAACTTTGAACTCCTTCGCGAATCGCCAAAGAGTCCTCCCGAGAGCTCCTGGCAGTCTGCTTTAAGGTCACGGGCTCAACGCACACATCCTGCTTTTTGTCAGACTTCCCAAATGTTTGATGTGAGCGTTTTCTATTTCCTGTCATAATCCACAAAGGGTTTTCTGATGGCTTGCTCCTCCTTTTTAGTTTTTGTTTGTGTGTCTTTATTTTATGCTTTTCATAAAAGAAAAAAAAGAAAACTGAGTTTTGTTTGCTTTGAAATCAAGCTTGTGTGTCCGGAGTGGTGTTTGTTGTAAAACTTGGTAGGGCACAACTTCCTGGGGTCTCAATAATAGATGAGGCAGCGATGCTGAGCTGTGTCTCAGCATTCTCTAAAGGAAACATTAGAAACACAAAGTTGTGGGTACAAACTGCGTTTGCGCTTGAAGACTAGTATAGAGAATAGGGGTTAGAATAGAATAGACACTTTCTTTTTCTGTTGCTGTTTTACGACGTTGGCTTTGTTGTGCGTGGATAGATCGAGAAAACGGCAGTTGTCTTATCCTTGAAACTCGGTACAGCATCAACACCTGAAACTGTCTGAGTGGTTCCACTGCACCTGGCAACAAGGCCAACTCTCTCCACTAAAAACAGTATTGTTGTGCACACTGTGTTTTCAAAAAGAAACAGTAGGCTGTGGTCTTTTGTTTTTCAAATCTCATTGTCCTTTTCCATTTATTCTGACTATTTTGAATAATATGATCAAACATCATGCAGTAAATTACCAAAAGTAATCTAAACTTAAACTTCAAATGTGCCTTCCCAGTTTACAGACACAACTGTCTACTAAAAGAGTGGCAAGATAAATTATTGAAGGAGCCATCATATGGTTGGATTGCCTTTTCTAAGATGAGTAGCCTGTGATCTATTTTACAGATGACATAGACTTGTCAGATAGATAGCCTGATTTATCATAATAACTGGTGGTGTGAGGGTTGATAGCTTAGCTTAGTCAATCTTACGAGATGAAAGGATTGAAAGTAAGCAATGCAATTATGTACACCAGTGGTTTTAGTTCAGAGAAAAAATGTTTCCTTAACATTTACATTTTTATTGCTGTCCATTCCGGGCCACTCCATGCGTAGCGCAACGTCAAACCTTAAACCAATGTAGGTTGTTTTCTATTGTAACATTGCCATTAACATCCTCTCCAACATAATGAAATATTGTCCTGGTATAGATGTTGAACGTGCAGTTTGGGGAATGTATAAATCTAATCAGAGGAGGGATCACTACACATAGAACATAACGTTATCTCGTTTATATCAACTTTATGGAGCAGAACTCGAGGTTTAATCAGAGCCCTAGAGTCGGCATAAACAAAAAAACAAAAAAAAGCTTGATTGATGACTGTATAAAAAAATTGCTGCTATGCTTGCTTTAAGAAAACATTATTATTACTTTAGCACCGCCAGTCAATAGCGGCATAGTTTCGTTGATTTAATCTCTATTTAAAGAAGGAGACTGAATAGAGATATAACTTTGTTTTTAATTTGACAATCTGCCCATTTATCAATACAATAAGTATTGTTTATATTGACTAAATGAGTTAGAACATTGAAATTTGCTAACACAAATTCAGACAGTTCATTTTCTGGTGACAAGTTTGCCTCCATTGGTAAAGTATGCATCTGAACTTGAGCAAGTTCTTAAAATATCAAATTTCAAATGTCCAATTTAAAAATTACCAAACTTTAAAACTGACTCATAATATAATTACATTTGAATAAAAAGCGTATGTAATAATGTTATTTCTAATTGTATCATTAAGAGAGTGAGGAAGCACTGTGCAGACAATGCTGTGGCTGATAAATATATGCGTGTGTTCTCAGTGATCAGAACCGAAAGAGAGCGAGAGACAAAAGAAAAAAGAGAGAGAGACACAGACAGAGAGAGAAAGAGAGAGAGACACAGACAGACTGAGAGAAAGAAAGAGAGACACAGACAGAGAGAAAGAGAGGGACAGTCTCTCCACAGACACAATCCAAAAGGCTTTAATGAGCATAGTTTACTTTCTCTCTTTACTGCAAAAACAGATATATTCATCACGGCAAGCCATAGGCTGCATGCGAATGAATAAATGAGTATATAAATTCAAAGAGTACGATGGCCGCTGTTCCTTTCTGTGGGAAAGAGGGCCGACAGTGCCCTACGTGATTCACACTTCAGTGTCACGAGTCGTAAGACCCAGCGACATTAGTCCCCTCGGTCTCACTCTCCCTTCATGAGCTTATGTTTTTCTCTGTGCTGGCAGAGCGAAGGGGAAACAGGAGCGGATAGGGAAAGGAAGGCAGACTGGGACAAAAAGAGAGTCTGCTTGTCCCATGGTGTGGGAGTGCAGAGCCACGTCCCCTCACAAGGTCTCACATTTGATCTGTGTATCCATTACAGGCTCTGGGCCCTTACTGTGGTGCCTTGGCCTGAGATGTGAACGGAGAGGTGGGTGTTGCTGCAGAGTAATGGTGAGTCTTCCCCAGCCAGAGGGAACCTAACGGCTCACTGCAGCGCGACCCTGCGAGGAGCCACACGCTGGACACACGAACAGCATCACTTTCACACTGGCACAACACACACAATACACACGCACACCAACACACACACACACACACACACACACACACACACCCACCAACACACACACACACACACACAACCACAAGAATATACATGCGGCACACACACACATGTATATATACACACTCACTCACACCCACAAACACACACGCGCACACACACACACACACACATACACACACACACACACACACACACACACACACTCACACACACACACACACACACACAGACACACACACACACACACACACACACACTCACAAACACAACTGCAATCATAGCTATAAACTTGAGTACACATCTTGCACACACATGGACAAAAAAACACACACACGCACACACACATCCCACCAAAAAGTTAAACATCGGTGGAGACCCCCGCCATGTCATAAGAAACTCTCATCGACAGCCATTCTTCTGTGACTCCCCTGACTTGGTTGCCAGGCAACCGTGGCTGCATTCATATGTGCAGGAGAGAAATAGATACAGAGAGCAAGAGACAGAGAGAAAGAGAGAGAGAGAGAGAGAAAGAGAGAGAGAGAGAGAGAGAGAGAGAGAGAGAGAGAAAGTGAAAGAAAGAGAAAGAGAAAAAGAGAGAGAGAGAGATAGAGAGAGAGAGAGAACAAGGGATACCTCTTGCTTCTGAAGGGTGGCACTGGCAACAGCGACAGCGTGGTGTGAGTCCCCTCTCACAGCAACACGGCTCTCCTATAGCCGCCCAGCACTTTGGCTCTGCTCAGTTAGAGTCAGGGAGTCCCTCAGCCAGTGAAGCGCAGTAAAAGAGGCAGCTCAGAACCCCTCGTCTTTCAGACCGACTGGTTCTCCACAGCAGTCTGCTGACACGACTCTGATTTCCCCGCTACATTTAATTTGGGAAAGGCACCACGTGAAACATTGTGGTATGCATTCCTGAATGGTATTGAGAAACAAAAAAGTTTGGCATGAGTGGATCGGTGCTTTCACTTGCTATTTTAGGGTTGAAGAATTCAGGTGTGTTTACTGGGATGAGCAAGAGTTTCAAGGATCAAAAAAAAATGGAGGGATGGAAAGGTACAGATAAGAGGACTTCCTTCCCTCCCGCTCATCTGCCCGTCAACTGACGCCCCACATCAACCTGACAGCGCCTCTACAAACGGACTCGGTGAAGAGCACAGGACAGCAGAAAAGACTAGAGAAGTGTATGAGTAGATACAAAAGAGGAGGAGGAGAGAAGAAGAAGAGGAGGAGTGGGAAAGAAAGAGTAGAGCAGCCAAACCGAGGAGAAGCAGCAGCGGAGGACAGCAGTTCTTGGGCTCCCTACGGCGAAGGAGGGAAAAGTGTGACGCTGATGGAGAGAGAACTTGGCCACTAGTGAGATGAAACTCGGGGAGGAGACGCACCAGCGCCGCCGCGTCCAGCATCCAACGAAAGCCTTCGAATCGGAAAGCCGGAAAGACGTGCCAGCCCTCTCTGGATCCTGCACCCCTCCACCGCCAAAGGATGAGAGGAGCAGACGTTCACCTTAGCTGCCAGGAATGTCTGTGCACAACGGGAAGCCACCCCTCTCCAGCATGTCCAATGCTGTGTACCTCCTGATGCTTTGCAAGGTAAGTCCACGACAGTTATTTTTGATGCATCATTTGGCAAAGTGAAATCTTTCACAACTTGTCATGAAGCCCGTATTGATTACACTAACACAGAGTTAAAAAGTAATTTGATGGTACGAATTACCAACACTTTGCCGTGTAGATGTGTTGCATATTTCTAGTATTAAGTGTCATCGTAAATACTTTTCAACAGTGTGGATGGCAGCTTGAGCAAAGTGGTAAGGTCATGTGGTGTGTCCCCGTTGTTACAGTAACAGACTCATGTGGAGTTGGCATATGTCCATGTGACATTTCCACTGGCTTGGCTGGTACTTGTATATAGAATTTATCCTGTTAGTGTTGTGACTGTTTCACAGACAAGTGACAAAGTACAATATGCTACAGCTATTTCAGCTCTATCAGCCTAGTACGAGCTAGGTACTTTGAAATGTAAATTCTAAATGTAATTTCTGCAATCTTAATAATTTGAATAAATATCTATAAAAGTTTGTATTATGAAGTATTAAACTATAGTTTTATCAAAAACTGTAGCATTAACTGTGCACTCAAGTCAACCCAGACTCATACAAAGAGGAAAACCAGCCTTTGAGAACATACATGTATAGCTCTTCATAAAACTGTTATTTTCAAAATGATAGATATGCACAGGTCCTCTTATATTTCTCGAATGAACATATTGCTTTTGATTTAATTCACTTTTCTCACTGATGGGCTATTTTGAGCACTGTCTCGTGTGTGTGTGTGTGTGTGTGTGTGTGTGTGTGTGTGTGTGTGTGTGTGTGTGTGTGTGTGTGTGTGTGTGTGTGTGTGTGAATGTCCAAGGGGTGTAAAAGAGTGTCCACACAGATGAGCGCAAGGTGGAGATGGAGGTTGGGGAGAAGAGGGGATGGGGGTGGGTTGTTTATTTTAATACCATTTTAAAACAATGCCAAAAGCAACTCTGCATGTCATCCTCTGTTAACATCTGGCACGGTTTGACATGCTCAGGATTATTCAAGTGGCAAAGGGTTTTCCTCTCCACTGACGTGCAAACGTTAGTCCCCGTTAGGGGTGGCTGGAGATCCAAGTAGGTGGCTCCCATCTCTTCATGCTCCTGCTCTTCAAATGCAGATTTGCTTCTGGCTCTGGCTCTGAGGTTGGGGATCCAGGTGTGTCCTGTTATGTACTGTTCCACACTGTTCCCCTGTTCAGACATTGGCACTTAGTTTTGGGAGGTAAAAAGTTTAATTTCCTAAAGCAGAAAGCAAGCAGGATATTGAAATGAGCGGTTGAGTACTCTGGTGAGAAACAGCCTCGATTGTTCGTTGTGAGTATATGTATAATAAAAATTTACTTACTGGCAAATGGCTAGGTCTGTAAAACATTTAGCATTAATTCAAAACACCTAGATTTAAACTGGTAAAATTGTCAAAGAACTACTTAAAAAACACTTCGAAAAGCCCCGTCAAGTACTTTCGTGTAATCCATTTGCAGGTCACAAGTTTAAAGAGCAATTTGAACACACTTTTGAATTAGGAAGTGCCCTGTTGCATGATACTGTAACTGTTTACATAATAAAAAATACAAAAAGGCTTATAGTTAAAACATGTAGCTACTAAAAAGCAATAATACAAAACACAGAAACCCCTACTACCGTATAGTAAATAAATAAATATTTAGTTGGATTTATGTAAACTTACAAATGGCTTAGTCTTAGTCTAACGTAGGAAGGATGTCATTACAGTTGCTCAGTGATTGGTCAGTACTGGGTGACAATTGAATCCAACACACCTTTACCAAAAGCATACTGTGAAAGTGGGTTGTCACAGCTGCACTCTCTGCTGAAGCTCTGTCCTCAGTGCCTAGATTTTAACAGGGCCTGTATGCCCCCCCCCCCCCCCTTTTTTTTTTTTTTACTCCAATCTATTTCCAGAACGCCGTTTATATCAGAAGAAATAAGTCATTCGTAAGGGTGTGCACGCAGCGCACCACACAAATACATTCATTCAGATGGAGGGAAGCCCTGTTTATAGTGCTCCCATAGAAGGGCATCCAAAGCCCATTGTAACAGATCCCAGACATTGAAGGCACTCTCGGTTTAAATAAATTAAACACGCAGTCTGCATGCTCTTTAGGGAACATATAGTGGATGTTAATGTGACACACCAACCTACAACAATTTCGTTCAGGGCAAAACCTACAAATAAGTATATCTTAAGGCAGGAAAATAATAATAACCTGACACCACAGTGATTTGAACCTGACATCATTGGATTACTACACCGGCACCTAAACACCTTACGTTTACATCTACATGCCTGCATGGATATCGAAAGCTAAGACAAGCAATTGATTTAAATAGAATTAATGTTGGTTTGGTTGCTGCTAGCCGGCTGGAGTGACACACAGCACTAGAAGGTCAATTTAAGAAAAGCAATGGAGGATATGGGAGTTGAAGCACGTTCTTGGTTTTTGTTGAAACTTAAATATTGTTCTGGAAATATTGTAACACGTTTGGATTATTTGCTTATTTTAATTTTCCTCTTAAAAGTTGAATTGTTGTAATTCTGCCTTAAACAGGGGACTGCTGGAAAAGAGACCTAGTATCAGTTGGTAACCCCTGAATAAATAGGAATGTTTGCAAATAGGTTAAATGTGAATCATCTACAAAATGTAAAATGTTCTCATCCAGTTCTACACTTGATATGACCATGGTGTAGTAGATGTCATGATTTTGCCAGGGGTCTTTGCTCGAGCAACCTTACACCAGAGAGGCATGGATGCCTAGGCCTGGACGTGTATCCAAACAGGTCAAGGGAACGCTGCATGAACGACAAAACAAAAAGCCCAATACCCCCCAAAAGCTCACATACAATTAAGTTATGCAAGCGGAAGCTCTCGCAAACAAGCCTTAATGATCTAGATGCCGCAGATGTTAATTATAGCAAACAACCGTGGGAAATTGGATTGATCTTCAGCCAGGGGTAATTAGGTATATTTTTGGGGAGTTTTGGTTGATGTCGCAATGGATGGGCAGCAGACATTGTTTGAACACTTTCCTAATAGGGTTGGTCCCCAGGTGGATTCCTCACAATGACTGGGCTGTGTTTGCACATAAACTTTAAAGGGAAATTAATGGTCCGTAGGCTAGTGTTGTCCTATCCTACAGGGAGGGTCCACACATCACATTAGGCTGAGCTAAAAAGGTTTGAAGCGGATTAACAAAAGTGTCTCAACCACAACTCGACTCTCTGTCAAACACGCAGGGCTCTCCATTAAGAAATCTTGGTGGAATGTCTAGAAGAAAGTAATGAATACCTCAGTTCATCTACGTCCACGCACTGCATACATGTAGTCATTCGTTGCCGTTTAGAAACAGGTTGTTTCTAAGCTCATCATGCGTTCACAGTTGCAAGTGCAACACAGGCAACTCAATGATCTGGGAAAGATGCTTCATTCCCAACAGAGGTGTCCGGAATGCAACCTACTTAAGTTGCTAGTCCTTACGGCTAGACACACCCTGTTCTACCCAACACACACACACACACACACACACACATGTGCACACAGACACACGCGTACGCACACACAGACACACACATACACACATACACACACACACACACACACACACACACACACACACACACTACTTTACTCTGTGGTTGCCTAACTTCACCTAACAAATGTCTGTGCGAGTCAACACCTTCAACTAAAACATAATAGTAGGACTTCTGTGTTTTAACTACTTCCAGTAGTTAAGCACACTTAGTATGTCTTATTCAGAAGAAAGAGAAAAATCTATATATTTTTGATGAAAAATCTTTCCCATGATCTTTAATAAAAGATAACACTGTAAAAGCTTGAGGAGGAGTAATGCAACATGCAGAAAGCCACTGTTGAGAGAGGCAGCTCCATTGTGTATGTATGTAGAGGATGTGTGAGTGTGTGTGTGTGTGTGTGTGTGTTTGAGAGTGAGTGAGTGAGTGAGTGAGTCAGCGAGTTAGTGAGTGTGTGTGTGTATGTGTGTGTATCTGTGTGTATGTGTTTGTGTGTGTGTGTAGGCACGCGAGCCATCCATCACTCACGTGTGCATTGCTGTTTTGTTGCTGTTGTATGAGGCCTCCTTGCAGTAGGATATGCATATGTATTACTGACTCTTGCAAATACTGCCATGCCAAATGCATCATTTTACATTGTGTAATGTGCCAAATAATTCAAATTGACATCAAATGTATTAAGTAATAAAGACGACAGAATCTGATATCAACATCAACTAATTCAGCAAACGTATGATAACTTTGGCCTGTTAAAAGTAATTCTAAATAACTGTAGGTTGTGCTGTTCTTGGCTTTAGACTTCAGAACTAAGCAATCAGCAACATGCATCACACAACAGTCTAACAGTATTGCAGCATTGCAACGCTTTGGGAGCTTTGAAGTTAGTACAGCAATTTGTTTGTTTGACCATTGCATAATTTCCAAGCAAACTGGCATGTATGCATTTGCCATTGCATATCAAATAGACTTTTCGACTCCAAATGTTATAAAAAACAAAACACATTTAACACACATTTCAATAACTCAACCTTTTTTATGATTCTCATCAAATACTGTTACAACTCCCACCACACATTTTTATCAGAATATATTGCTGGTTCGTTTTTCCTTATTTATTACACTGTGTATATCATAAAGTTGCAGATTTGCCTTTTTCTTGTTCAGAACATTGACATTTTCTAACCCTCCTCCATTGTACTTTGAGCATCAAAGGGAAAACAATCAAATGCACTAATTAACGGTTGGGTTATTTTTTCTTTAATCTCTTCCCCACAGATTGGTCTGAGAGAAAAACTGCAGACTTCAGGGAAAATGGTAAACACGGGCACCAGTGATGAGGAAAAGGGAATCCAAGACAAGGAGGGCAAGGAAGAGTCCATCTTGGCCATGTTGGGCATCATCGGGACCATTCTGAACCTTGTAGTCATCATCTTTGTCTATATCTACACAACTTTATAGACTGAACTCACGCCCATCCTTGTTCCAGACTGAAATGTGGATATCGATGGCTGTAGTACTTGTTCCAGCTCCAGTCATGCATGACTCGGAGAAGAGACTATGGAGCATGTACAAATCTGTGCCCTATCTCATTGATAGAACGGATGCCAAACTGTATGATCATCGAGCGGGATGTGTGCGACAGCTAGGCCACAAAAGTTTATTGAGACAATGGGAAAAAGGGTCACTTTCTTAGGGGTCTGTTTCCATGGTGTTTTAAATCAGGCCCTAGTAACACTCCTATCTTCTAACTTGTACATAATGCATGCAGTTGATCCAAAGAATGAATAGTGGCTAGACTGTCATCTGCATTAACCATACTCAACAGTCAACGGACCAGGCTACTATAACACTTAAAACGCCAATGGACTTTGCCATTTTATAGATAACTGACGTATTGGAAATGGAGCTAGGTATATAGTTAGTCTGGTTGTTGTCAGATATTATCTTTTGACGGTATTCTCATAAACCTTGGAAAAAAATGTTATTCGTGTGGTTTGGGGGTAGGGTGTGACAGAGTGTTAATCAAAGGTTTATGATTATTTATGTTGTTTTGTTTGAAATAATTCCTTTTAGCCGACTAAACAAAACAATTAATCAGTGATTATGAGTTAATGTATTGTTTATTATTTGTTCATGAATCACGGCAGATACGAATTCATGTCATGTAAAATTGTGATAGCATTGCAATTGATGCTCTCTGGTTATGTGCCATACAAACACATTTACCCTACATGCAAATGTGAATTTACAAAATAATAATACGTTTGAAATTGTGGATCCTGATCCCATTTTGGGAACATTATAAGGGGATGATGCCAGTGAATGCCTCGTTTTTTTAAAGGTGTCTGACTGTTCTGAAATTTTATGCACACAGAGCATTTTCTCAGACGAAAATAAATGTTTGTTGTTTTTAAGTACAGTTTGTACATGTAAGGTTATCAGATTTGGAAATTTTATAACACAAACTTGTCATCAGCATGACTATACAGCAACATACATTTACAAAATATTGGGTAAAACGTGCATTATTATGGAACAGATAACTTTTACCGAACTAATATTTGTGTTGCTCTACCTCGAGATAGTGCCAGATATGAATACATATTAGATATAATGTCTTCAATACACAGGTATAAATTCAACAATTATCGACACATCCAGAAAGGATGTTGTTACATGTAATTTTAATGAAGTTCTGTTTATTGAGCAAGGCATAATTTTATAAAATTAACCCACTCCCTTTTATCTTCATCTTCTTCGAATGGATTTATGAAATTTAAGTTTGTTCTGTGAAAATCTTGTCCAATAGTAAAATCATGGTTAAATATTGATATGTATCGATATGGATGCTCTACTATACATTATACATTTATAGTATATTCACTAATCATTTTAACACAGTACTTTGCCTAACAAAAATACATGCAGGTTTAAACTGTGAACTTCACTAAAGTTCTGTATAGAAAAAGATTGTATGGGCAAACACTAAAGTGTGTCCAAAATATGTTTGTTTTAACGCTTTAGTTCTCAATCTCTGGTGATTTCAGAAAGTGCCTAAGATCAAAGAATCTCAAACTCACCATAAAGAGTTTAAAACAAAGTGAATAAATCAAAGTAGACAAGCACAATAATATGTCATCTGGATCTTTCTCACTGTGCATGCTTCCGATGACACCTACCTGGGGCCTGAGCGAGAAAAAGGAAGGTGATTCAGTAAAAGAGTTAAAATGCCCTGTCAGAGGTTAAGCAGCCATATGGTTGTTGTGGAATTCTTAAAAAATTAAGTTGTTTTGAAAATACATGATTTGTCAAAGTGAATTTAAGCGCAACAAGAAAGTGTGTTTCACCATGCACACGTAGTTTTGGGAATGTATTTCTTGTTTGTAGAGTAATTTCAAATGCATTATCAATAATTTTATTTAATATAATCCTAATGTATTTAATCTATTCCTATGTTATCTTAGTGTGTGCTCAATATGTCAATGATCATAGTGCATACAGTTAGTTGTTTGTAAGTGTATATAAAGACTGAGCCTTTTCTCTGATTTAATCTTTCTTTTTCCTTGATATACATTTTCAGCCTGCAGTTTTGTTAAAACTATCCAAATAAAACATTTAACATTTAAACTGACTGTATTGAGTTGGCTGTGCTGTTTTCACTATACTATTGTTATTTCAGACAGATTTAAGAAACTGATTTGCCTCATTCGCTTCTATGTCTGAAAGCTAGAAAAATATGATACAGTGGAGACGGATAGAATTGGAACTTAGAGTCTCCAGCGTTACATTCTTCTAGACACATTTATTCCTTGAGGTCCAAATCGATCTGAAAGACGTATAACAAAAAGAAGGAGCGCAAAGCTAGCAGTACAAAGAGACCAAAACCAAATCATCCCAAACAAGTTTATTTTTATTCCATCTTCTTTGTGTCATTTAGGTCATATATGTGTCAGAATAATTACCCCCTCCTTTAAGAACCTTCCGGGATTGAAAACAGACTGGAATAATCCTATTTATGGAGAAAAAATGAACATAAAACAGCTTAACTCCAAATTTTTTACAATGTATTGGATTAGGCAATGAACCAAGTAAACAGTGTTGTTTGAAACACCCCAGCTGCTTATGTTCACACAAGCCCAGGGGCCTGCTTTAAGCTATTGTTTCACCTGGATAAAGAAGCCAACATAGCCTCTGAGCATTCCCCTTTGAAGCTGAAATATGCTCAGTGAAGAATGTGTGGAATATAGTGTACTGTGAATGATTCAATCAAGCAGAATTGTTCTTGAAGCGGTTACATGTTTATTACGTAGCTGAGCTGACATATTTTTTCATGTTTTCACGTAAACGATTAGGTAGATTACCTTTTAGAGCAGAGATATTTAGTAAATCAACAAAATTGTTGTACATAATGCAATCACAAAAGATGATTTTTCATAGATCGTTTTAATGCAAGGCAATCTTAGTATCTCTTGACTCTAATCATTGAAGTGTCATCTGCCAAAGGCATATGTAATGATAACCAAATTAATTAAATTAATAAAATAAACTTTGACAACAGAGTAAACACATTGACAAAAATTCAACAGTTTTCTAATTCAATACATCAAGATAGAGCTCAAAAAGGTCTGCAGCTGGTTGCTAAGTGAAACCACACAAATTCCTCTGAATCAAACCCAATTTTAAATTATCTGTGAATTTGTGTGCAAATACGTGATTACATAAGGGTTATAGAGCTCATGTTCCGTACAGTCTACATATAAATCTACAAAAAACAATTCTAACTGTGATGTCAAAAAAGGAAAAGGACGCTTTGAGAGCTTATCGGCTATAGCTATTGTTATAGTAGGTCAGAAGGCCAACAAGAAAAGGGGCCATTTTAGGAACGGAAGTAAAAAGTCCTAAGCAACAGCTGGGAATACCGTATGTACAATGCTGAACCAGCTGGCGTCTGTGTTGTGACAGAAACATGCCCACAAACCCATGTTTTGTGCAAACAACACCATCTGTCATTTTGCATTGACCTGTTAGCCTCTTTGTGGCCAGGTTAGAGTTCATGTAAAAGTCCCTGTGCGCCTCCTTTCAATAGCTCCCCCTCCCGTCGACGAGGATTCAGAGAGGATTTCCCCAATTGATGTGTCATATATAGATCTCCTGTCACTTAGGGAGCGCATATCCTGCTGACTTCTGTTTGTTTTTTTCATGTTTTTTCATGCGGAGAAACAAATCCTGCGTTAAAACCCGCCGTGGAGCTGAACGCCATGACAAATCCTGATATAAATGTAAAACTCTGGGAAAGTGCCAAAAGTGTCAGGTTTAGTTTGAGTAACAGATCTTACCATAATTTTTCTTTCTATGCTAAAAACATATTTTCCATGGTGCTTCAGGCTTACAATGAGTTTTATTTACACATCATATTGTGTAACCTGTAGAATACTGAGAGTGTATATGCTACTTACATTTAAGAAAAAGTTCAAAGTTCACTCATCATGCTATAATAAATAATATCTATCGTAGGAAAACAAAAACTTTCTATGTAGAAGATGTGTGTAAGTTCACCATATATATTTTTTTCATGTAAATCATTCATCAGTAACCCCCACTGTCAAGGGATTGGACTATTCCAGTATGCCCTGAAACTATCTCTGTCTCTGTCTTTCAAACGCAAGCGGACACATATACACACAAACACTTACATGCAAATACTCACACATGCACACAAACACACACACACACACACACACACACACACACACACACACACACACACACACACACACACACACACACACACACAGAAACACACACAGTGCTTTATTAACATGAAACAAGAGAAAAGAGGAAAGGAAAGTCACTATAACGAGGAAGATGCTTCAAAGCCTTTTCTTCTTCGCAGTAAGTTCACAAGCCAAGGTGGTTCACTTTGCAGAAGAAACGGCTATATGTAGCAGCACTTTTTGGTTTAGAAAATAAATAGGTCATCCTTTTTTGCATATCCTTCTACAACGCTTAATGAGTTGTGGCCATTAAATGGATTCCAGTTTTAACCAGTAAAAAAAAAAAAAAACGGTGTTTTTCTTTCTTTTTATTTCAGAGGAAATGTTATTTTACTGTTTTCAAGTAGGCACAACACTAGGTTAATTAGAATTATGATGTCAAACTAGGATATTTTTTTTTACAAAATGCATGAAGTGGGAGAGCACTTTTTCACTGCAGGAGGAATATGCTATAAGGAGGAGAACAACCTTGACTAAATTACTGTGTGCCTCACGCCAACAGGGAAGGGGAGCATTCAAAACCCCTCACGAAAAAGGTTTGCATAATTTGAGAAGGGCTCTTTTAACATGAGTGATGTACAGACTCTGATTAATTATGTTGATATTTATTTAGGGACTGGTGTTACAGAGCGGCGTGATTAAACAGCTTTCTTGACATCCGTCAGCCCGGTTTTGCCTTTAATCCCGGCAGATCTGTCTAAGCGCTGTGTTGGCCAACTAGAATGCTTTAAGTTGGCAGATTTTCACTTGGACTACTTGTGGCTCAGAGATCAAGCTGCTTGTCAGCCTCCGCGGCTGAAAGTGATCCTGCACATGCCACATGGCGTAATTGTGCGGTATAAGGTAAACACGCACGCTGCTCGTGTTCAGAAAATGATGAATCCACAACATGATATGTTTGATCAACTCACCATCATGGAGCAACGCTTTGTGTGTCTTAGCTTAGCAGCAAAAACTGGGTTTGTGTTAATGAGCTGAAAAGGAAAGAGACAGTTGTGCTGTCTCAGGCTCATCCCTGGCCACTCAGCTAACAGTATTGGCCACTGTTGTCTAAACAAAAACACTGCTGACACCAAGCGAGGGGATTCTGCTTTCCTGGGTAGTCCAGCATCCTATACGGATGGTATGGCCAAATTCAGTCACATTAGCTGTGCTGTCATGGACTAATGTGTTTCATGAAAAAACTAAGGTTGATTAAGGTTACTGAAAACGAATAACATACAACTTCATGAAACAGCGTAGCCTAAGCCAGGCAGTACATATCACAGGGTTATTGCATTTCTTAGTCGGAGACTCAACCAACTTTCAACAGATGACAATGGAGTGACTCTCTGGAAAAATTATGTACTGAATACCTGGCTAAGCGAACAGAAAACCCAAGAAAGAAAGCATCAAAAGGCCAGACAATGTGATGGTCTCCAAAGTTTGAAACACTCCAGTGCACTTTAATCAGACCACGTGTCGGGGTAGCACCCTGCTTTTACAGTAACGCCGTTGAATGTCCAGTTTCATATTCCTACTGGGTAAAGCACACCTGTGTTTTAGCCCGAGAGAGAACATTTCCTAGTATATACAGCCATGTTGTCACAATCACAAGTCAGACCCAAGCACAGGTAACTGGTGAAGAAGTGTTCTTTAATGGCAACCACAGGAACAAACAGAACCAAGTGTCTTTAAACAATGAACGGACAAGGACAAACACAAGAGACGGATTTAAATACCAAACAAACAAAAAACAGACATAAAAGAACCAATCAAACACACGAACCGAAATGGACCCAATGACACAAACGGGGACATGTGAAACCAATAAACTTCCCAGAAACAGCATAAAAGGCCACGCCCCATGACACATGTAACGCTTTAATTTAAGATTGTTTGGATATTCTTCCACGCCCCTAGCGAGACGTGTGAGAGGGAAATGTTTGTGACCTCTTCAATGGTCACCTTTACCCTGAATAGACAGGAAAAGCCCACTCCATGCTGTGGCCAAGGATTTGCCAAACCACTGCAGGGACTCTGAAGGCAGTAATGTAACACACCGTACAATAGGACATTTAATTATTGAAAACGTACAAAATATACAAACAATAATAAAAGGGGAAGATCGTAACAATATTCTGAACATGAAATCTCTCCAACTGTAATTTACCATGCTACTATCTCCCTGAATAGTTAATCTCACCTCAGCTCACTTTGACATGAGCGAAGCCCTGTCAGTCAGACTGAACGCCCTGCCTCAATAAGGTCAGTATCCACAGTTTTTTCCATGTCACATGCAATACGCTCAGCTATCAAGTCTCTTGACGTTGTTGATGTTTTGCTAACCATGCCTCTTAGGATGGACTGGGGACACAAGCAGACAGAACACAAGTGCCAGGCAACAGCCATGATGGCTTTCTTTTATCCGCCAGAGCGATTTCACGGCCCCAAAAGACAGGTCTGTTTTAGAAGGGGAGAGTGAGCGAAAGAAAGCAACCCACGGATGAGCAGTAATAGAATGAAAATGGAGCTATCTAAAATGTGTTATGCCGTGTGGGACACTGCCCTCTGCTGATACTTGGTTTGTGCTTAAATTCAATTTAAACATGTGTGTTTATTAAGTTAATGGTGATACAGGCCTCGACTAGATAACCTATTATTCTCTCTATATATTCTATTTTGAATGGATGGGACACCAATATTTTTGCAACAACTAACAACCTGGGTTGTTCGACGCCCCACTCCGTCCTATGGTTTCAGTTTTTTTATGATTATTAATTATGAATTATGCACTTGATGATCTGGTGTTTGAAAAGACTAGAGAAATCTAACATACACTGCTATATAGCCTCCATAAGTTATTTGATAGATGTTTGGTAGGTTTTCAGTTTTTTTAAGTCGCCAAACATTGTACTTAGAATCTGTGAGGTCATCCATAGAGCTTGTATCATTTCATTGAATTGAAAAAAGCAAGCAATGAATAAAACATCGCATCCATTTAACTCCCACGAGAGCCTGTCAAACAAGCACGTTACAAACTCTAAACAAAATGTAACAGCCACTGACCTCTAGTGAAATAGAATGCAATAGCACACATATTACAGGCAAACATGAACAGGTTGGTAACCAGGAGATTCTGGAGCAATGGGGCTCTGTGCTATAGTGTGCTGAGCTTTATACCCATGGCCATTTTGTCCAGTGCTGGTAGCCATAGCTCTGAGTGCAAACACAAGTCCTTAATTTTCTCCAACTGCAAAGGAAATGTGACGTCCAAAACTTTACAAGTACATTGTCTGCAGACAGTGGTTCTGACTGTGTTATGTCCTGAGAAAGTGGGTCAACATGAGTGCTCACGTTGAGCACTCATCCAGGAGACACAGCCTTACTCAGGCCCATAAATCCCAACTCAAACCAGAGATTCAAAGGGTTACCTAGGAAACATGGTTTCGCATGCAGCCCCCCAAAAAATCATCAACTCACAGGACATTTTAAAATTTAAATATTATTTCATGTTTGATTGGTTCTATTCAAAATTATAGATTAAATCCTAAAGCAAAATTTTCCAAAATGTTAGGATAGCATTTATTCAAATAAAAAAACATGGCCAGACATTCCACAACATCAATACTGTTCCAATATAAAAATGGAACTCAAGCTTCAAGGAATTATGCAAAGACAAATGTATGCACAAGAACATAACAGTCGAATTAAGACAAACTGATACAATTTACAATTCATTGGCCTTAAAGTTTCAAATGAGTGTGAATCACCCCTTACCAATTATCTTATGAGGTTGCAGGAGAACACTGTTTGATTGCTGCACAGCTTCACCTGCCTCTCACAGTGCCGTCGAACAGTTTGGTACCATGCAATGCAGCCTTCAAGTTCAGCTTTTGTAATGGACCTGTTGACTCCCCTGACAAAGATAGATAAAACCAATTTAAAATATTTTGTGTGTCACCTTCAAAGGCTAAAGCCCCAATGCACTGTGCCTCCTTGTAAACATTGAAAATTCATTATCCTCAATCACTCTCATTGTTTAATTCTGGACTACTGGTCTGCTGTTCTTCACTGACCCCAATGTCTACGTATGTCTTCAAACTCAGGATCACTTAATGACTGAACTAGCTGGCACTGTTGAACCTGTTCAGAATATTATCATAATGGAAGATTTCGTATTAGGAAAAACAAACGTCAACTAGAGCCGAACACAACATTCCTTGACAAACGCAGGGTTTTTTCTATGGCAATACAGCCATCTTGTCCACATACTGTATGGGCGTTTCTTTGAAATGTCAAAGACTTTGTAGCAAAGTTGAGAAACTACAGCAGGTAGCATTGGCCCCCTATGTTTTCATGGCCTGTCACTGCGGCTCAGTCCCTCGTGTGCTATTGGCCTGGAGGAATGAAGGACTTGGAGGAGGGTTGTTGTGAGGGGGTGTGTGCAGGAGATGGAAGCGGGAAGGTATGAGGGTGGTGGAAGGGGAGACAGTACGTGACCTTTTCAGAGTGTCCATCCTTTAATAAACTCTGACAGCCTTTTAGAGACCACTTACCATTTATCTGGCCCACTGAATTAGGTCTCCCTAAAAAAACTACACTCTGATCGAATCACCGTCTCCCTCCCCATATAAGTACAAGAAAAAACACGACATGAAATCAATATTTCAGAAGTGAGGATTTATATTTAGGATTCGGGTGACAACATACTGCACAACAGTACAGTAGAAGAAGAAAAAAAAGATTCTAACCTAGAAGTTCATGTTTAGTATTTTTCCATTGCTTTTTATTCCAGTTCTACCGATACAGTCAGTCAAAAATATCCCTGAAAATACATGTGACTGGCAGGGGATATATGCAGGATGGATCTTACACCAGTCTGTCTCTCTCCCCTAACTCTACAACCATTACAGGGATTGTTTCGGAGGTGCTGTGTCAGTGCATGTAAGTTTACCAAGAGTACTTGGCCAAACTCATTTGGTGACACGTTTTATGCACCAGTGCAGCAAACACAAGAAGTGCATACCAGAAACAGGCCAATCAGGCTAAAAGCAGGAGCATGGGCACGCCATCGCCCTGAGTCTCTTCCTCTCACCCGCCCAGCCTCATGTTCATCGTGTTAAATATGAAGCAATTACACAGCTCTTCTCCAGTCACACAGCTCCTCAATCTCACATTTGAGCTCCACACTCCCTTCCCTCGCTCCTCCTCCTCCTCCTCCTCGCTCATTTTCCTCAGCGCACCTCTTTAGTTGTTTAACTCCCGTGATATAAAACTTCTGCAGCAACTTGTCAACACTGAGTTGGACATCCTTGCTCAGCTATCCTTTCAGACCTTGTAATTTCAGACCATATGGGAAGATTGGAAATAAAATTAATGGTGTTGTGTTTTGATGAATGAATTAGTGTGCAAACTTGAATGCATTTGCATCTCGATGAGATTAGGATCCTCAAACAGAGGCTCATTATCGGCCTCTGCTCTTTCCTCCGAGCATCATCACCGCATTGAACCATAATTCAAATGGTGGGGGTTTGTTTGACACCAAGAAGGACAATGCCACACAGACACTGCAAATTACATGATGACTTACAGGAAGACGAAGTACTAAGATAGAGACTTGGTATAATAAGATGACATACAAACATGCCAAAGTTAAGGTTGTTACCACGGCAACAATACAGGCCTCATGTAGTATATATATATATATATATATATGTATAAATATATATGTATATATATTCCATACGGCCCTGTTTCTGAAGCAGCAGTCATACAGTATTACAGTCCAATCATTGTGGCCTCTGCCCTGAATTTCACCAGAGGGAAATGCTAGGACTATTTATACATTTATCGTATCCAGGAAAACCCACCCACGCATCCCAGTCATGAAGCACCGTTGCTGGAAAGCCTTTTGTCATCATCAATAGTACTAAATAAAACTCATGGCTAGCATAAATATATCCAATCTATGCATCA
Source organism: Galaxias olidus (assembly GCA_026901105.3). Classification (NCBI taxonomy): domain Eukaryota; kingdom Metazoa; phylum Chordata; class Actinopteri; order Galaxiiformes; family Galaxiidae; genus Galaxias; species Galaxias olidus. Next base: position 123,285 of record JAPMUY010000252.1, on the reverse strand, counting down.
CAATAAACTCCTCACCCTTCTTTTCAAGTTTTGGGATATGGCTAGAGTAAGTCATACTTAAGGTGCGACCTGAGTCGTCTACAGTGCGGTTGAAATGTTCCATTAGAGTCGAAGTCCGTGTCTGATTTTCAAGTGCCTTGATGTTGTGCACGTTCTTTTCAAGATGGTGTTTTTTGCTGTGCAGTCTCAAATAATATCCCAGCGGATCCAATTATTTGGCCATACTCCCAAGTTACTCTCTATGTGGCAAAATGCAAATTAAGTGCATGCTTTCAGGTTAAAATGATTAAGTTATGTTCATGTTTACCAATGCATTTTTATTTTCCAACTCCAACAGACATGCCAGATTAATGTGTTTGTGAAGTAAACAGCCCAAAAGGTACACAATCTTTCATTCCCAAACCAAAACACAAAATGGAAGGAAGAAACACTATTGGACGTAAGAGTCAGTCCACGGGGAAATCTACTGAGGGACGTTCAGCCCCATCCAATCAGTTACCTGAACACCAACATGGAAGCACACACAAGCCTACAAACACACACACACACACACACACACACACACACACACACACACACACACACACACACACAAACACACACACACACGTACCTGTATATGCACACGTCAAAGCTTCAAGGAAATTCGCTGCCCTACTGCATTCAATTCAAAGGTGATAGAATTAGGAAGTGTTGGGAAGCAAATAGGATAGATCAAAGAAGGATGCTCTATACATAACCTTTTTTACTTTAATTTACGAATTTAGTGAAATATTCTTTTACAGTAATTTACTTAGCAAAAATTACACATCAGAATGGATTGTACTCAATCACTTGTAGGAGACACATACTCTTTGACCGATGATGTTCTGAAAACTTTAAACTCTTGTATATAAATTGTAATTGTATATAAGGTGACCTAGGTGTATACGTTTTAAAAGCCCCTTCCCGGTGAGTGGGTTGCAGCCTGTCACATCTCTTCTCTCCTATATTCACATAGATGTCCTGTGACATTCTACATGGCCCATCAATCTCTCCATGCAAAAGCCTGACCATAATGTCTCTCTCTCTATGAAACGTGCCACGCACACAGACCCTGCTCTTGCCAACCGTCAGCAATAAGAAGATGCGATTGGAGGACGGAGATGCGGGCGATACAGGGAATGAGAAGTGAAAGTTGAGGTTGAGGGATCGTTGGGGATGGAAATGACTTACGGATGCATGTTGGCAGGTGCATGTTAGGATTTAGAGAGACGGGCCCTGTGGGTCATGATTTATGACAGCCACAAAGGACAGAGCAGGTCCTTCTGAGTCGCCCAGGGACCCGCGGGGCCTCAGCTGACGGACAGACGAGGCCATTTCCTCTAAAGTCTCAGGGGATGTGACTGTGGGGATCAGCTCCACGTCTCTGGCTCTGACCATTGTCCAGCTTTACTTGTTAGCGGTTAAATCGGACGCCTAAAGGGATGACCGTTTCAGGCTCTCAGTGCCCCCATACGTCTCATATATTGGACAAAAGTACATATATTTCACAAAATAAAATGTGTCTCAGCATTATTCTTTCCTTTTACCAGTATTATAAAAGGATATGAACTGCAACATTTTTTATAAAAGAGGTGCTAAAAATCTGTCTCACAAAGACATTCTTGAACAAATTATCTCTCATGCGATAATTAATTCCACAGCTACAGTCATATCACACACACAGTCAAAAATGTACGTTAAAATGCGATTTACATGTACTATTAATTTTGAAAGGCAAGCCATTGTTGGAGAGAGTCTATGTGCTGAAAAAAAGATCTGAGATCGAAAATTAAACAGTCTTAAGCATATAGTTATAGATTTCAGAGAGTGCAAATTCAGGTTAGGATGTTTATGTGTGAAAAATGCCAACTTATTGACGGACTCCTTTAAAGCTCCTTAGGCTGATTGTCAAAGTGATTACTGATTTAGTGAGTGGAACTAATCCTTCAAGTAATTTAAGATGAAGGCAGAAAACTACAGAGCAAGAGAGGTCAGTCCTGTGGCAATAGCACTGTGATAGCTAAAACACAAGATATTGTGAAGAACTTAATTAATGGCAGAACCTCAAGGGCAAGAAAATGTGTCACGCCACCACTTTTCATTGTCAAAACATCAGTGCCTATACTATTGCAGAAAATAGATTAATTATTCACTGTTTGAATGATGATTAAAAGCTAAATGTTGCTATCTTTTTTAAATGACGTGAGGGGTGGGGTGGGGGCTATCATTCCAATTCTTACACAGATGTGTGGGTGGTTGCACTGAAGCAATATTCCAATTACCACAAAATAATGCTAATCCCATTCTAAATTCTAAAATAGAATATCAGGTCATTTTTAGAGAGAAATATTCTCAGGCAAGGGTAATGCTGTTCATAGGGAAGCACGGTTTTGATTACCTGATTTGTGGTTTTCTCCAGCTCCTTTATTTTCCATGTCTAAATTTCCTTTTGATCAAAAAGTAAGAAAAATAATAAAAAAGCTGTGTTGATATACTTCAAAGGGTCCGAGTTTTGACATACTCCTATTGCCCATGTCCCCTCCTCACAGTCTCTGAAGCTGCTGCTAGCATTTTATTATATTTTACTGTCTTATTATTTTGTGTATGTTGCTGTATTTTTCATATTCCATACATACCCACTGAGCAAAAACATAATATTGAAATATAAAAACTCTCTGAAGAAAGGCCCTTGGGTCTGCTGGGATTTGAACCGAGGACCTCCTGTCTGTGCTAACCACTGAGCCACCATGCTGCCCTCGAATGTTTCATGTTGATATCCAAGTGACCGCCTTACAGGGTTCAAAATTAAACTTTTAGGACGTCTTTCTTCAACTGATAAAGACGTCCCTGTTGCAATCTATTTAAACCAACTTTACTTGTTTAATTGTAAACAAGGCCTGAGTCCCATCCTATCTTCACTCACTCTCAGCTTTATTGAATACCATGTTTTTGTCATCAAACCTTCATCAGGTTGGCTATTGTTCCAAGGTTGGATGACCAAAATAATTTCACAATGGCACTATAATGACATGTTTGGCGTCATGGCTAGACGTGCAGAAATATAGCATTCCTTGCACCACAGACATCCAACAGTGGTCCTAGTCAGACGTTCAAATATTGAACCTATGTTGTACATTCACAGACATTCAAAGGAGTCCCAGCCAAACGTTCAGATATTGAACCTGTTTTGCAAACGTACAAAAGGCGTTCTCGTTAGACGTTCAGATGTTGACCGTGTTGCATGTCCAAAGACATTCAAAAGGGGTACCAGTCAGACGTTCAGACATAGAACCTGTTTTGCATGTCCATAGACATCCAAGAGGGTCCCCAGTCAGACGATAAGGCAGATGTCCAAAAGGAGTTCTAGTTAGACATTCAGATATTGGCCGTGTTGTACGTCCACAGACGTTCAAAATGGGTCCCAGTCATACGTTCAGAGATCGAACCTGTTTTGCATGTCCATAGACATCCAGGAAGGTCCCCAGTCAGACGTTCAAACATGGAACTTGTTTTGCACGTCCATAGACATCCAAAAAGGGTCGTAGTTCGACATTCAGATATTGAACCCATCTTGCACGTCCATAGATGTGCAAGAGGGGTCTTAGTTAAACGTTAAAATTTTGAACCCCTATTGCACATCCTCCAGACATATGAAAGTGGATCTGAACTAAAGAACGTTATTTAGACCTGACCTGAACATCTCCCTGACGTTGCATGTTTGCTGGATAGTTGTTTGGCGCCTTTGTCCAAAGCATTTCACTGTACAGAATGACCCTGTATTATACTGTGAGTTTGACAAATAACACAAGTTGACTTTGACTACGCAATACAGTACTATCTACACTTATATTGAAAGTGTTTGCTTTTATCATAGGTGTCTATGTTTTCTCCATCCATACTCTGTATGGTGCAAGGCCGTGCCAAATAAATGATTCAAGCAAGGTCTCAACAGAACTTGAGGATCTGACTTAAAAGAAACACTTCTGTATGGGATGCACACCTCTGGACATTTAAACACAGACACACACACACACACACACACACACACACACACACACACACACACACACACACACACACACACACACACATAAACACAAACAAAAGACAGCACGCAAAACAGAAAGCCCAGCTGAGCGTGAAATCTAAAACATGCATTAGCGTCACAATCGCTAGGCAACAGACATTGTTGGCATCGCTGCCTGTCCAAAAAAAAAGACAGTCATATCCAGAAATGATGGATGGGACACACATTGTGTAAGCATCAATGTCAACTGTCCGCCACTTAGAGAACACATACACAAATACCTTGATATTTCTCTAATGTAAGCACACTTCACACTGAACAAACACAGACAGAAAGGACCATTGTGAGTACACGTGAATGCATGCCCAATCAAATGGCTTAGCCCCAACTCATTCCATACCAGCATCCATGCCAAACCATCATGCTTTAAAATCATCTGTTCAGCCGTTACACACACACGCAAACACACACACACACACACACACACACACACACACACACACACACACACACACACACACACACACACACACACAGACGCACACACAGACGCACACACACACACACACACACACACACACACACACACACACACACACACACACACACACACATTGTGTTTTGGCATTAACTTTGTGTTAAATACAGCAGTTGTCTGTACATCTGATGTACCCTATCACATCTGACTGGGAAATAACAGCTGCTGTCACAGATTCCGTAAGAAACAAAGCCTCGGTGGCATTTGCAATTTGGGCTGTAATAAGAGTGAAACACTGTCATTTAGGTGGTCCAGATGTGGTCTGCGGGTGCAGTGGCAGGCCTATCAAATATCCCATCTATTCTTAGTCTACAAAAGATGCTTTATTCACTGAAGGTTGGCTCACAAAGCAAGATGAGAAAGGAAGGATACAATCCAGAATTTAATGATGTTATACTGTACTGTATAAGGTCAAATGCAGCGTATTGCACACATTGTTAAGAGACATTCAGCGAGCAGACAAACTTTATTATTACTATTATGAAAAAGTGTGCATGTGTTTGCTCACTTAAGTAGACTGTGTGCTTTGGTGCATATCTGTTAATATCATACGTGATAACATAAAGTGTTTACCTCAAGGTTTTCTTCCAAAATCCTTATCTGAAGCTTGATATTGCCTGTGGACTGATTAGGGTTTAATTTCAACATTAGTAATGGTATTCATAGACCTCCTACTACACAGCTGCCACCACCAAATTAGTGCACCACCAAGTCCACCAAGCACAAGTTTAATTAAGGCTGCTAAGAGAGTGACCACCCACATAGACAAACAACCACAGAGAGAGAGAGAGAGAGAGAGAGAGAGAGAGAGAGAGAGAGAGAGAGAGAGAGAGAGAGAGAGAAGCACAGATACCAGGTCCATGTGACTGTATCAGTTGCATCAAACACAATCATTCCTTAAAATGTTGAGCAGGTCAGAGTGGAATGGCATTATTCCAACTCCGTACCACCAATGACAATGTGGTTCCTTTTTCCGAGTCCATTCCTACAGTACATCAAGTCATCGTGCAAGTGCAACCTCTGTATGGGCATGTCCCAAATAGAGCAGAGTTCCAGAGCTCTTGTTCCCTTTGCAGTGAAAGGACGGCTCTTTCATCATATGGAATGCTTACAGAAGTTTCCGAAGAAAAAAATAAATTGCATCAAACGTGGAAACTGGAGTAGTTTCGAAACTCGGCCTCAACAACTCTGCTCTTTGAAGGGAATTGAAGTGATGCTAAATCCCAAACACTGAGGGATTGACTGTGTGCTCAGCAAAAAGACATGGGGAGGTGGACCAGAACTGCTGATCCAGTACATCGGCCTAATTTACTTCATTACAACACTTTATCAAAACTTTATCAAAAATTAAAAAAGTATTTTCCAAGCCATTGGTAATTTGTTAACCTTTGTGTTGCAACTCTTCTCAATTTCTGCGTCAGATTATGTATACATTCTAAATAGTATTGATTACAGATGCCATTGCCAATTAAGTGCCTATATCAATAATACTGTTATAAAACTTCGACATATAGGAGATTAACGTAGATATTTTTGGAGTGAGAGCAAGAGAAGAAAAAGAGAAGGGGTGTTGAGGAGAAAGAAGAGAAAGGGGAGGAGGAGGCACTATCACATCCGACTGCACAGTAAACTAGCACTCCGTAACATCGCTCTGTGGTTTTTCTTTGGTGTGGCGCTTACACTTTTTTGTCCATTCTACTCTCAGAGCCATTACCATGGTCACAGTTTACTCGACATGACTCACCTCAAGTCGATAAGAACTTAACAGCTGGACATTAAAACAAAACAAAAAACGATAAATGCTCTTTCTGGGAATAAACACCCTTTTTCCAGTTATCGCTTGGGTGCCTTGACTTGAGTAGAGCAACAATATGGATCTGTCATTCATGGCTGCGCAGGTAAGTCAGACTTTGCTTTTTTGAGGGTTTTCTCTTTAGCGAAAACAAACAGTCATGGGCAATTGAGCATGTATTGCAACTTTGAAATAGCATCGGCGTGGCAATACCATAAGTTCATCGTAAATTTCACTTAATAAATTACCTATTTCATTTTCATTTTCACAGGTTACTTGACCGTCTACTTAAGTCGTTTTAAATGCCATTATAGTCGCATTTCTATAGGGAAATAATACGAACATGTCCTGTATCCCTACAAAGACTAGGCTACAATTAGTCACGAAATCATAATTTGCCATGCAAAATCCAAAGTAATTGTGAGATCACACATTTTGTCAGAAAAAGCGGAAGTGTTTAAATAGATATACAAACTATCTGCGGCACATGCAGTACAATCACCTGTAGATGTGCGTGTTTTTCCTTTTGTTTTTTTTGTTTGTTTTTTTTCTTTCAGTTATGCGTTTTGCCTATGCCTATTAGCATATACGGACGGTTGACCCATGTCAATTGCCACACAACGGCCTTTAGTGACCACATATGATGAAACTCAGGTGTGGGGAACAATTGCGAGTGACAAAACAACTAAAGGGTGAATATGATTCACCTCTGCTAAAATGTGGAATAACTGAACAACAGCAGGTTTAATACAAACCTTTGGATTTCAAACGATTGGCTTTAGAATAAAAAAAGCGATGTGACGATGCTACCTCAAAACCGATGGACCTTATGATGGACCCTGATAAATGATTTGCATATGGCAGCAATGCCTCACTGGTTAAATATGAAAAGGGTACACATCATTAGGTTGAAAGTGGTGTCATCCTCTAGCATTGTAAAACATGGCATTACAGTTGGCTGGAACATCACATAATAGTAAGTTCTGAGCAATGAGACACTTTTTTGTCCTCTAAAGAAATAGGACTCCACAGTGAATAGAAGATCCCACGGTTCAACAAAACAAAAATGCATGATTTATTTGCAATTATGCTTTGGACAGGACCCAAGGCTAATAATTTGGGCTTCAGTGATGAAATGGCGTCGATCATGCAGTGCTTATGCTTTGTCAATCTATATGGGGTATATTGTACGTTAAGTTGGATTCACGAGCTACAGACCATCCTGGGCCTTTAGACAGTTTCAGGCATGCTTCAATTGACAGATATATCATACTGAGCAGCCATCCCCTACAGGCCTGGTCTATCTTGCATTCAGCAAGCCTGTTGGTTTGCCCTCTGCTACGATGGTGGCTGTGCTGAGAAACTAGTGTGAGACACTGTCAAACGTGTTAGGCGCCTGAGGCCGAACACACACACACACACACACACACACGTAATTTTCCTGTCGGATTCCTATTCATGTTGGGATCTCAGGAGGCAATGATGTTAGAAGGTCTATTTCTTGAGTTTCGTCCCGTTCTTGCCCAGCAGAGCTAGTCTCTCACCGAAAAACCCGTCATTGTCCTAACCCTACGGATCATTGGCACGTCTCATTCCTGATTAACTCACATTGATTCCACTGACGGCACACCAGACAGCCTTCCTTTGTCCAATGGTTTTCTTTCTAGATCTTTCAAGAAAAAAAATATTTCCCTTTAAATCAGCTATAGGAAGGAAAAGAGGGACGTTGGATCTGTCACACAAATAAGCGAGTTTTCCAGTAATTTGTTCACTGAGTGTCTCATAGACGTTAGTATTAGTAGTGCTGTGAAAACAAACGGTTATTCCGGGGGTTTTCCTGGGCTTTGGAGGGATCTCTAGGGTGGCGGGGGTGGGGGGGGGGGGGGATTCTGCATCTAAAGGAGTCTCCAGATTGTTTACTATGCAGGGGAAACCCTGCCTTCTGGAAATGCATTTGTACGTGCTCTCCCTTCCACCCTGTCTATCAAACAGGTTTTCCTGTGAGAGGATGTGACAGAGAAGTGACATATGACCCATGGAGAAGGTCTCTAATGGAAAATGGCATTCATTGGTCCCAGATACAAAATCTAGAGCTGATAGAGCCTCTTGTTTGTGTGTATCTCACGCTGATACAGAATAGACTTTGGGAAATGTGGAGTTCAATAGTTAACAGACTAGATTATTTTCCCTATTGCCCATCCTTTGAAATAAAAGTAGCCTCTTAAAGATGCCAATCTTTTTGAATGCGTTTTCTCCTTCAGACATGTTGGGTTGCTGCTTATGTAATCACATAACATGAAGACTTACAGTCAGGCTATCTGTTATAATAAAAATAATAAATACTTTATTGTTTATTTGGTGAGATTTATGGATTCATTCTGTCTAGCTGTGATTTGAAGAGTGTAATAAAGGCACCCTTGCCTTTCATTTTATAGAAGTTTATTGAGTTCATTTCACCCTCCGGACTTTCATCCATTTTCTGAACAATCATTCCCTTTCTTTATGAAGTCTGTGGGTTTCAGATAGAACTACTTGTAACAGTTCATTGTACCTTTGACTTCAGTCTTGAAGCCCTACAGTAGTTAGTCGAATCATCTCCCAAGTTTGAATAAACACAACAGTCGCATGCGAAACTGATGGAATTATTAAACACAGGAAACCATCTTGCTTTGTAGCTTTAACAATAACTTTACAGCAGAGTTGTTACTTCAAATTTGAATCACAATACTTCAAACACATCATCTTATTGTTGCTATGCAGCACAAGTAGTAGTAGTAGTAGCACAAGCATGGGTGTTGCCTATTTTGCCATTTATATAAAGTTGTCACTTTGTCATGTAGCCGAAGGTCTTGCTCGGAAGTGGGATATGTGGCTATATTAACATGGAAAGCAAAGAGAGAGAGGGAGAACTTCATCAATAATGAAAAAGAAATAATAACCTGCCTGACGTGCCTCCAAAAATAGATGATGTTCACAGCTGGGTTAGAGGAAAGGTCTAGTTCTTCACAGCATGACTTCTTGAAGGTATACTGATACTTTATGAGCCTTCATTTGGGGATAAAGGCATGGCAACGCAAAATAACCAAGACACAGCTTAGCCACAAAGATGTAGACTATCATACAGTATTTAGCTACTACATACGGTTAGCTACTACTGTAGATGATCAGGTCACAACTCACGAGCATTCAGAGAAGATCCTGTTTCCTGAGACAGTTGAAAAGTTGAAAAATCTTCACCCTGTGTGATAGTTACTTGATAACCTGCTTTGAAAAATAGACACATTTCACTGTGAGGCTGGTATTAAACATTTAGTTTTCTATTTAATTAGCAGAGCAAATGTCTACACAATAACGGACAAACTATTTGATGGTGTATCCGTCAAAATGTTAAGGCTTTGTTTCCACTGTGTATCATATTTATGTCACTTTATAACATACAAATTCACATTTGAATTTGGGATAACAACAGGTCCCATATCGAGAGAACGCAAGGGTACTTAATGGTATTGTACAGGGTGATAATTACGTTGTATTATATTAATCCAGCCCATGTACAGTGTGGCCTATCCTTTTTTTACATTATTAGTCTGGTCATGAATTATGAATTATTCATATTATCCAATGAATAATCTATTTGAAAACCATTATGACCATTTCTTGTTGCACCTTCAATTTTATGCTGATCTGTGACATGTTGGGTGAAAACAGTCTATACACATTGACCTATCTGAGCCAGAAAATCACCCATGGGGAAACACAATCTGAATTAGTAGAAGTATTATTTGAGTTTTCTTTACAATTTATCTTTTAATCTTCATCGGTTTACTATGAATATGGCTTTAATGAATAATTCATTATGGTCTGTAGTGCATTCTTGGAGATTGACATTAAGTGTAAAGTCTTAAATGAAAGGTCTATGGTTGGATATTGAGTACATTCTCGATGTGGAATCTAGGATGTGGTGAGAAAAAGGTACTATTGAGATTTGTTTATATATATATATATATGGTATTGAGGAACAAGCAAAAATATATATTTGGGTATTGAGTCCCTGCTGTGAAGCAGAAATAGATACAGATTGCTTGAAGTGAGATACAAAACTAAAAGGAAGAGGATGGGATTGAGAGGTCTTTCAAAATCTCTATCTTTCTTTGTCCGGGATTCCATGCGGTAAGCTCCTCAATGTTGGACTTCTTGATGATCTTTCAGGTGTGGAATATGGTCACTGACATTGGCTTCCTTCTCCTTGTTAATGTTCAACACTTAAGAGCATCTTTCAACAGAAAAAAAGATGCCTAAAGTCTTTAAATTTTTTAACAATATGTCAATGTGTGCCCATCTGCTAAGTTAAATTGCAGTGGTATGTGTAACTGCTTGAATATTCCAAAACCACTTGTTCTCAATGCACGAGCAATTTACAGTTTCATGACTGTAACTCATAGCCTTCTAACTATGAGCTGTTTTGTGAAACATTTCCTACGTTGTGGCATCAAGATGGGCATCTATTTACCTCCACCTCTAGTTAAATCTCAGTACAATTCATGCCCCTCTCTTCCATATTGTATCACACTGCGCTCAGTCTTTTGCCTTAGTGCTATTTATAGAGTGGTGGCACACAATACTTTACTCAACGACTTTATCAGGTCTGGAGGCGTTGTTTCAACAAGTGGGTTGAATTATCAATACAGGATCATGGAATTTAATGCAACACATCAGGTGCTTTAATGCTTTCATGCAACACATCTACGCCAATTAGCCACAATATTAAAACCACCTGGCTAATAATGTGTAGGTCCTTTTAGTGCCGCCAAAACGGCTCTGACCCGTCGAGGCATGGGCTCCACAAGACGTCTGAAGGTGTCCTGTTGTATCTGGAACCAAGACGTTAGCAGCAGATCCTTTAAGCCCAGTAAGTTGCGAGGTGGGGCCTCCATAGATTGGACTTGTTGATCTACTAAACCAGAGGCCAAGTCAACGCCTTCAACTCTTTGTCATGTTCCTCAAGCCATTCCCGTGGGCACATTGTCCTGCTGAAAGAGGCCACTGCCATCAGGAACTTTTTCAGCAATTTGTGCTACGGTCGGCTCTTCTCTGGGATCCGACCAGACGTTCTAGCATTCGCTCCCCACACACATCAATGAGCCCTGGGCGCCCACAATCTTGTCTCTGGTGTTCCGGCTGTCCTTCCGACCACTTTTGGTAGGTACTAACCACTGCATACCGGGAACACCAAACAAAACCTGCCATGAATTTATTCACTTCACCTGTCAGTGGTGTTAAATCTTGTGGCTGATAGATCAGTGCAGACATGCAATATGCATGGAGTACTCTTTGCTCTTGTGACTGTTCCAGAAGTGGATTATATTGAGATATCAGATATACATGGCTTAGTTTTGTAACAAACATCACTGCTTTGTGGAATTTCTGTGTACTCATTTATTCCCATGTTCACGATTCAGAGAAACTCCTGTCAGTGTTATAGAATATACGATGATTACATAAAAAAAAAACTGTTTAAGCAAAAGTGTATGAAATGTCATTGCTTTGTTTGTCCTTACATAATGCCTGTGCAACACACTCTACTCTGCCATTCACCACAGCGCCTAAACTCAAGAGATAAGCCGACGTCTTTGTCACAGTGAAACAGTGGGTAAAACAACCGCTTGACATACGGCTAATCTTCGCAGTGGTTCTCAATCCAGTCCTCAAGGACCCCCACCCATTCCAGGTATTTAGTCTTTTCAGTTTCTACAATACCTGGTGTAATTAGTCTCATACAGCAAGGCCTTGACTAATTGCACCAGGTGTGTTGGAAAACTGGGAAGACTAAATACCTGGAATGGGTGGGGGTCCTTGAGGACTGGATTGAGAACCATTCGTCTAACAGACAACGACGTTTTATATGAATCAAGCGTCAAACAAAAATATATATCTGTGTGCGTGTGTGGTTGCTGCAGAGGAATCCCATATTATTAATCAAAGAAATGTTATTCATGTGGTATTTGCTCCACTGGACATTTCACTGATATTCATCCATGCTTTTCAACCAAAACATTGACTCACACTTACAACTCGCTCACACATACATACACACTTACAAACATATACTTGCACACAAACACACAACCACACACATGGCTGAATGTCGGCTACTGGACATCCAGGGACAAAATGAGTGTTCCCTGCTGTATCGTTACACATTACATGTTACACAATGTCACTTTCAGATCTACACATTCATGCTAGCATCATAACAAATTAGGTCAACAGAGCACACACATGAGAAATTCATGGACCCTAAGGGACGCGCCATACACGTTCATAACTGTTAATGTCAACCTGTATGCATACTGTACAGAAAAGTCAGTAAAGGCAAATATCATGCCACACAAATACATACAGTAAATATTTTCTTTGTCGATGTTATTATAGTAGGTTAAAGTTACTGTATGTTACTCCAAAATAGAACGCTAGATTAAAAACAAGACCATCACATGTTGTTTTATGAATGTATTTTTTTCCCCAACCTTTTTTCCCTCGACAATGCCAACCATAGAGAGGTTTGCTTGCTAGAGTTCACCATCAAGGCTAGGCCCAGGGCTGTTATCTTGGAATGGGAAATGGAGAGTTTGCAGGAGTCTAGCACAAAGGTATTCTGTGCCCTTGATGCTCCTTGGTTATATCTATCTATCGAGCTGTGTATGCATATTGCAAACCATTAATACATTTTTTATCATATATAAATATTATATTAATGTATATGTGCCTTATGAAAGTTGTATTGGGGGGTCTGTTTAAACATAATTGTTTTATAGCAAAAGTGTTTCGTCAAGGACAAGAACATGAATGGCAACAACATTTTAAAACCAAGTAAATTCCATATTTCTATGCTTAGAAAAAGCATATTGGTGTATGCATATATTTGCTCCAGTCAGGTATTTGCTTAATTTTGTATGGCCTGTACATAATGGTCAACAGCAAAGGGGATGGCCCTGTTGACAAAGACAATGGATTTTCATTCACAGCAGGAGTGGTACTATTTTTAGTTCTTCAGAAGAACCTCCCTATTGCCATGAATGAGAGCGTGACTTTCTTTTGAGACATTTTACTCAGCCTAACCTATTCTTGTGATTAAATTTCCCAATGAGTTCTGAAAATTAATCAGCAACCTGACAGTTTGGAGTTGCCAGGGCAACCCCCGGAGTCTTATTTTGGTCCAGATAATTAGGTGCTAGCTTCCTACAAAGTGTTTTTAAACTATGTGACAGCTTCAACTAGGCTATTAATGCACATTAAGACAGGTACTATTGCAATAAGAGTCATTCACTTTCTTTTAGGACACTCATTGAAAGCTTGTGGGAACAAAATCCTCAGTTTATTTGTGAATTTGCAAACTCTTTGACACGTAAACACTTCATTACTGATATCTTTGTGTAAGTTCATACATTCTACTTGTGCGCTGTTGTTTTTTTTCTCTAATGTCACGTTCTTTGTCAGTGTTGCAATAACAACTTGTGCCTTTGTCAGATATCCACCGTGATATGGTGAGGTATTGAACCCTGAATTACGCTGTACATTTTTTTTACGTTGTTCTGGTTTACACTACAGGGAGAGCTATTCCTTTCTATTGAGGCAATTTTTTTTTGGCCATGTGTTGTATACATTTCATACATTTTTCCAAGTTTTGTGTTTTTGCTATTCTGAGGGCACAAAGACTCAGTAAAAGTCAATGTGATGTATGACCTTACGTGTACATGATCGACACCATCATGTTGTATCTACTTCACCGCCTATTGAACGACAGAAAGGTTGGCATGATAAACCAAAAATTCATGTTCACAAACAACGTTAAAAACCGTTTAGGAATGACACTACTGTAAAGAATGTACATACTGTACATACATTTACATATAGAGACGCACACACACACACACACACACACACACACACACACACACACACAAAGAGACAGTAGGAGATGGTAGAACAACACCATGAATCACAGCTGGAGTGGCCTGAGGGCCAGCTATTTGTCATCCCCATCCATGAGACAGGCACACATCTCTGGGTCTTATTACCTTCTGCCATGCAGCTTACTGCGGATCAAGGATTCAATGTGCTATGATGTATTTCTTTTTTCTTTTTTTGCTTGCTCCTCATGTTTCCAGTGGGCTCAAAATAGGTCTGCCCCCTCACCCTACATCTAGTCTATCTAGTTGAGTCTTACTCGAGTGGAGATTCAATTAAGGGTTACCACCTCCACCCTTTCAAATTTCTCAATATTGCACACTGAATGAGCAGGCAAGCGAGGAGCTGGAAGGGTGGCTGACACCAGCAAGAGATGAAATGAATGCCTTGGGTGTGTGTGTAAGTGTGTTTTGATACCCACTCTCTCTAACACACACACAACAAGCACATACACACACCCCTACAAGATTTTATTAGGGATATCTTGGGACCTTTTGATCTCCCTGCTAGAAATGCATTTGTCGGCTTTTATTTAAAGCGTCTCAAGTTAACCGTGGCGCCAGTGAAAACGGCAGACACAAAACAACAGAAGAACAAGAGTTGGTCGGTAGGTTGTATTTGATTGGTGGAGGTTGCTGGACAATATGTGCGTGTGGCAGTCTAAAGTACGTTTGTGTGGAACAGCGTAATGATCCTATGCCTTGAAGCCTCCAATTGGAGAGCAGTAATCAGATTGACTCTGGGATGTGTAGTGGGAGGCACCCCTCTGCCTTGAAGCCCATGGTTGTCTAGGAAAAGCCATTACTGGTTGCTAAGCTCATCTCCACAGTCACAGAGAGGGGAGCTCACAGAGAGACCTTACAGCCGTACCACAGTGACATCAAAAGGAGAGAGATATTCAGGGTAATTGAATGGAAGACTCATTGACCAGCCAGTGTACGGGCACGTCGTTGTGGTTTTCTAAAAAGGTACTCCAAAAAGGTACTCTAAAAAGGGAACATTACAGTATTTTATCCCTCTAGTGGTTGGTGAGAGAAAGTAAACCCAAACGCAATGCAGTCACTTTTAAAAACAAATCTCATTTAGTGCAAGCCTGTTATTGTCCCAAGTGTTTACTTGTGTGTTTAACAAAACAATGTCATCTTTTGTCAAAGATGAGTCAAAGAAATGTAATGAAATCCACAAGCATTGGTCTTCATGGTGCATGTTTTTTTTCTTTTGAAAGTTTATGCATGCAACATTTATGAAATGATCACGCAGAAAACAGGCAATGAATATCTGCTCTGTTTGATTATCAAACATGCTTCTTATAACCATATTGAATTCATATTTCTGGTATTTCAGTGGTAGAGGCCAATCGGCCAAGGACAATATGATGCCATATGATTTAAAAGATGCTTTTTTTAAATGCTTGAGAAAATATTACACCGACCGTTATTCAGTTTTACAGAGGATAATAGCTTTTGAAATGTAATTGCAGAGAGTCTATTTTAATTGAAAATGCTCACATGCAACATCCATATAGGAGAGCTGTAGGCCTACTCTAGAAGCATGGGAGTAGTGTGCATTAATGCACTCTAAGCAAATCTGCTTATGCATTGGTGTGTTCTTGGATGTAAGCCATACTTATAACATGTACAACGTGTATACATTATTAAATATGTCCTACTATAAATTATTAATAAATGTCTGATGTGAAAGAAAAGCATTTTTCCTGAAAGCTGTGAAGATAATAACTTTTTTTACAAATATATTTTAATACATTTTACATTTCTTATACATGTCTTTAATATCTTCGAACAAGATTGTGAGTTTTAAAATTGCCTGTTTTTTGCATGATCATTTTATAAATCAATCAACTGTATAGTTTTATGTATATGTTCAAATGTTTTGGGAAGAAAAAATAGTTTGCTGAAAGAGTTTTTAAAAGGTACATTCGGGCAGTTTATTTTTTCACTTGCTCACGGACTCACACACTCATATACAGAGACTTTACCATGAAACGCCAGCATTGACCATTTATGATCTCTCTGCTAACGTAAATAAATCAAATTCTTGACCGAACAACACAAGCATATAAATCAATAAAAAAAATGCAACTAAAGAATAAAATCAATCATATGACCTTCAAAATAAGACATATTCAGAGAGTAGATCTTGATTTCCACTTGAAGAGGCAAATGTTTTGGAAGATCAAAGATAAAATATCCTGAGTTATTGTCGAAGGTTATGTCCCTAAACCTTAAATTCCCTTATTCTTCCTCTCCAGCCCCGTCATTGCAACTGTGATGTGATGTCAGAAGTTTTAACGCTAAGATGTTTTTTCTGTTGACTCTGTTGTGCAGCGAAGGGAGACATGGGTGAGAGCACTTCAGACACAGACACACACTTACACATGTTAGGAGCAAGACACTGGAACGAGAAAGACACCCAGATATCTCTCTCTCCTTTCTTTCTTTCTTTCTTTCTTTCTTTCCTTCTTTCTTTATTTCCTTCTTTCCTTCCTTCTTTCTTTCCTTCCTTCTATCTTTCTTTCTTTCTTTCTTTCACAAATTGCACAAATTGTTTGTTGGTTTTGGTCATCAGCTCACAGCCTATTCCACTGCACTCATTAAGGAAACTGTTTAAAGCCTGGAATCTGAAACGATGCCACCCTAAGACAGAGTAGATCTGGGAGAGACGGGTGTTTGCAGGGGAAGAGACAGGAACTGAGTTATTTTTTTGAACGAGAAGGTTAAGGAGACAGTGTTTAGTGCTTCATTTGGTTCTGGTAAAGATATGAACGTGCCTAGCTCATTAGGTGGCCGGCTGGTGCAGCCAGGCAACTATTGTAATCGTTTATTAGGTGGCCGGCTGGTACAGCCGGGCCATCATCATCATCATCATCATCATCATCTTCATCCACTTTGTCCGGGGTCGGGTCGCGGAGGTAGCAGTTCCAGCAGGGCATCCCAAACTTTCCTTTCCCGGGCCACATTAACCAGCTCTGACTGGGGGATTCCAAGGCGTTCCCAGGCCAGTGTGGAGATATAATCCCTCCACCTGGTCCTAGGTCTGCCCCGCCGTCTCCGCCCAGCTGGACGTGCCTGGAACACCTCCCTAGGTACAGACGGGCAACTATTGTAATTGTTAGTATTATTATTATTATTATTATTATTATTCCCCCAAATATCCTACTTCCCATGGTTAAAAATGCACCAAATTTGGCACACATGTCCAGGTCCTCTCAAAACTACAACCCATGCCATGCCGTCTCATTCTTCCTGTTGGTGGCGCTATAGCAGCAGTTCAAAGTTCCAAGTGTTCACAAAATTATAAATAAAAGACCATTAGCGTTACAGCTCAGAAAATTTCAGAACTTGTCCCCTGCAGTGAGATAAAACTTTCATATGTGGCAACCACTACATATTATGAAGTACATTACTCAGTTTATTTCAAAAGCTGGTGGTCTACTCAAAGTGTATAAGTCCAAAAACATACATACAAATCACATCAAAGTTTCAGGATATCATCTTCCGACTCTCAACATTAACTGAATTGAATATCTTGTTGATTGCTCATAAACTAAGTCTACAGCACATCAAAATGTATTAATGTAAACACTACTGTACATTCACTTTGTCATGTCTCACTGGTTCATTATACAATCTACATTCCAAAAATGAATAAAATTCCTAAGCCCGATATCATGAAGCATTTAAAATTTCAGAACTCCATCTAGTAAACAACATTTTTTATAAGTATCTGAGTTTAGTCGTTTTTTGGTCGGATTTGACACTTTAACACTGAACTATTTGAAACAACTCCTCCAAGACCGTACAGCCAAATTACACCAAAATCGCTGTATATCATCCTCATATGGTCTACTTTCAAAACAAAAAAAAGCGTGTTGATACATTTGAAACTAAGCTCACAGTGCATAAAAATGTATTACTGTAAACAGTACTGTACATTTTGATTTTGAACTGCTTCAATAATTTACCAATTTCAATCATACTTTTCTAAAATATTAGTCTTATTATTCCCATTCCGATTTAAAGTTTAAAAAGTATACCTAAAACACTGTATTTGTTATAAATGTTAAAAGTTTTCAATTATAATTTATTAGATAATTTTAAAGACAGCAGGGGGCGAGTTTATTTTGATGGTTGAACACCATCTTTAGATCACTTTTGGTCTGTGGTGGTGACTTTTTGGTTTCCATCAAAATGAACTAGTCCAAAGCATTTGAATCTTCAGATTATTATTGGTGGAAAGGGGTTACCTTTAAATATTTCAGATATTTCCACTATTATCATTTGTCTTCCTGTTTGTACTATTGTTAGGATTAGGTGCTGGACCCTATCCCTGCCGACAGGCGGGGTACACCCTGGACAAGTCGCGAGTCTATCACAGGGCCGACACACAGGGACAGACAAGAACTCACAGTCACCAATTAACCTGCATGTTTTTGGATTGTGGGAGGACACCGGAGCGCACAGAGGAAACCCACGCAAACACAGGGAACGCTCACAAACAGACCCTTTCGTGTCAGATGGGGTCAGTCAGGTGGGGGTTAAACCCAGAAACTTCCTGCTGCGAGGGAACGGTGCTACCCACTGAGCCACCGTGATGCCTAATCGTCAAGGTTATAAACGTAGATATCCGTTTGTACTTTAGTTAGATGTGACACCGTGACTGTGAATGGTGTCTGTGAATAATGTCAGAGCATGTCTCTTGCATGTCGTACGTGATCTGTTAAAGTGAATGATGTTAGTGAAATAGGTTTGTGAACGGTGTCCACTGTTGATCATACTGAAGTCAATTGTAGGGTTCAATCTTGCGGCCTGGCGTGAGTCTTCATGAGTAACCTCATTTCAACATTGTTAGGTTAAAATTTAGGATTGCTGATACCCAAAAAAATATTGAAGCGGTGCAAGCAGCTGACTTTTGTGTGAGATGAGATCAGTAGGTGTTGTGTAAATCTATAGCCTTTTATAATGATTAAGTGAGGAGGTATCAAATCAACATTAAAAAGTAGATATTTGTACGGTTTGGAACAACAAATGTGTCATATCAGACGAAGAGACGTTCTTAGATTAATTCTTAGCTGGATTACCAAATTTATTTTGGAGCTGGGGGTCAACCGCATGGCAGACATATTTGTTCTTGAAGAAGTTTGACTAATCAAGATAACGTTGCGTCGGGTTCAACTCCTATCATGCCTGGCGAGTAACTCTTTATTGTTATGTACAGTATAGGATATCTTAATGTTTTGTTTATGTAAAGACTTATGAAGTGTTGTAAACGCAGATATCGGTTTGTACTTTAGTTAGATGTTACACCATGACTGTGTATGGTGTGTCTGTGAATGAAATCAGAGCATGGCTGTCATTTCTTGTGTACAACTTGAAATTCAAAATGACAAATTGTGAGCGAGCCTGCTCTCGAACGAATCTGTTCACGAACGAAGCTGCTCATTCGGTTTGGTAGTCATGATTAAATGACAAGATATCTTCTGAGAGGCGGAAATAGAACAGTGTAAGTTTGTCAAAGACTCTAATTGTGGTGAAGGTTGTGGGTGGCCCATGTCCACTGTTTCCAGAAAGTTCTATGACCATTCCACCCAAATGTTCCTTTTCTAAAGTTTCATAATTATTAGGTTTATGAGAGAACCCAAAGAAATTTGTGCAGAAAACATGAAAATTGCTGTTTGTGTTAAGTTTAATTATTGTTATTCCCCCAAATATCCTACTTCCCATGGTTAAAAATGCACCAACTTTGGCACACATCCCCAGGTCCTCACAAAATTTCAACCCATGCCATGCCGTCTCATTTTTCCTGTTGGTGGCATCAGGCCTGGCAATCATAAAAAATAGACCATTAGGGTTATAGCTCTGAAAATGTATCCCCTTGCAGTGAGATAAAACTTTCATATGCTGGCACCCATTACAAATGATGAAGTCCATCACTCAGTTTTTTTTTAAAACTGGTGGTCTACTCAAAGTGTAGAAGTCCAAAACCATAAATCCAAATCACATCAACGTTTCAGGATATTATCTTCGGACTCTCAACATTAACTGTATTGAATATCTTGTTGATTGCTCATGCTCAAACACTAAGTCTACAGCACATCAAAATGTATTACTGTAAACACTACTGTACATTCACTTTGTCATGTCTCACTGGTTCATTAAAAAATCTATGTAAAAAAAATAGATAAACATTCATCCAAACATCCATTTAAAATTTCAAAACTCTATCTAGAAAACAATTTTTTTTATAAATATCTGAGTTTAGTAGTTTTTGGGTTGGATTTGACACTTAGACACTTGAACTATTTTTGTTCTTTTTTTCCTGTAATAATTTTTTCATAGCCGGCCTCCGCTTACACTGCTTGCAGTTATATTATTATTATTATTATGCCCCCAAATATCCTACTTCCCATGGTTAAAAATGCACCAAATTTGGCACACATGTCCATGTCCTCTCAAAACTACAACCCATGCCATGCCGTCTTATTCTTCCTGTTGGTGGCGCTATAGCAGCAGTTCACAGTTCCAAGTGTTAAATAAATCATAAGAAATTGACCATTAGGGTTACAGCTTTGAAAATTTCAGAACTTGCCCCTTGCAGTGAGATAAAACTTTCATACGCCGGCACCCATTACAAATTATGTAGTCCATCACTCTGTTTTTTTTTTTAAAACTGGTGGTCTATTCAAGGCGTATAAGTCAAAAACCATAACCACTGTTCTTAGCTGGCTTACAAAATGTATTTAGGAGCTGAGGGTCACAACCGCCCATGGCAGACATCTTTGTACTTGAAGAAACATGACGTAATGTAGCGTCAGGTGTAACTCCCAGCATGCCTGGCGAGTAACTCTTTATTCTTGAGGACATTGCTCTTAATGTTTCCTTGTTATCATGTTTATGCTTCCTTGTTATGTTTTTATCATGTTTATATAAAGAGTTATGAAGCGCTGTAAACGCAGATATTCATTTGTACTTTTGTTAGATGTGACACCGTGACTGTGGTGTGTGAGTGAATAAAGTCAGATCATGTATGAGCGGAACTATTTAAGAAATGTGCGTTAGTATGTGAGTAAATAATCCGGCATATGAAGGTTGATCTTTGTTGAATTTACCCAAGTCTCTGATGCTGTTCAATGTAATTATTGGGTCTGCACGTTCAAGTCAGTTTATTTGATTAAATTGTGGTGTTAGAGCTAAATGACAAAACTTGAATAGTCTGACTTTGTAATCTAGGCTACTGAAGGTTACATAGGTTGGTAGGTGTGCAACCACCGCCACTTGCTGAGAGTTCTATGACCATTCCTACCGGATTTGTCCTTTTTTCTGTCTTTCTTTCTTTCTTTCTTTCTTTTCTGCAATTTTTTATTCCTTTTTTCTTATTGTTCTTTTTTTCCTGTAATACATTTTTCATAGCTAGCCACCGCTGGTTACACTGCTAGCTGTTATATTTCTTTTTTGTCGTTGGAAAGGACAGTGGCCCAGAGGAAGCAGAAGGTGTGTCTCTCTCGCTCCCAGATGGAAAGGTGGCTATGGATCCAGCAAATATGAGGAACCATGCTGTCACGTTTTACACTGTCCGTTAAAAGTTGGAGGATTGTAGCACAGGATACACCGTGAAGCTACGGCAGGGGCCGCCTCGGTGGGAACCGAGCGAGCGTGTGTGTTCTTTTGAACTCTGAGCTCAGTCTGGAGTAGCCTACAATGGCTCTCAAATAACTCTCATCAGGTCGTGCTCCAGGAGTAGATGGGCTGCCTGTTGATTTCTCTAAACGTTAAAGTTAATATTAAATTATTTTGTAATTTTCATGATTTGAATCCTCGCAAATATTTTAGAAAGATGTGAATGGTATTCAAATCCAAATACAAGTAGTTTTGTTGTTTTAGTTTGGTTTGTGTCATTGCTTCAGTCGTACAGTTTGCTTGTGAAATGAAATATATCTAATCAACAGCCCAAAATAATTGTTTTCTAATTAATGAGAGTTGTCCTGCTTGCGTTAACCCTTTCATTACCTGCATGCTACTCCCAGTAGAGGATGAGGTGAAGGGTTAACGTGCATCATCCAAACGCTGTATGAAAAAAAAAAGTTTCCCCTCTGCTATAGAACTACAATGATGCCTAGTAGATGGACTCTGCTGAGCAGGACAACTTGTGCTACACTTGTTCTACTGATTTATGCACTTTAGCATGAAATGCTGCTAGGCTTCCCGAGGAACAGAAATCATTGAGAGTGGAGTTGTAAATCTCCGACTGGAGACCACTGTCCTCCCTGCTCTTTGTATAAAGCAGCCTCTGTAGAATCCCCTGAATTTGTCTTTTTGATTCATGGAAGATCCTTCTCAAAATGCTACACTAATGGCCGTTGCCAAATCTATTGTTCTGAAGATGGGAGCACCATGAGTCAGTGCAGAGGCATAATGTTGTAAACTATTTCCGTTAATGTCTGCCAATTGAAAGTTTAAGTGATGTCATGAACTTTCTTCCATTTCATCTCTGCCTGCCTGCCTATTTCATACAGAGGGACTATAGATGGACATTTCTTATAGAAAACTATCCTATTTTTTTTCTTTCAAATAATAGTTATCCAAAGTGCTTTTGTAGTTAGGCACAGTATGTGTTGATGGCGTCTTTAGTTTAAATATGCTTGTGTTTGGAATTGTTTGTTTTTCCTAAGGCATGTAATGGAGCCTTTGCCAATGGCCACGTGTCCCCACTGGAGGCAATTATCGCCTATTCCACACAACAATTACTGTATTCAGCCACTTAAGATGGCACCAATTCAGCAACAGCTGGGACATCTGAATCAAATCTGTGAAAACAGAACAGGTGTTTTGTGAAGAAACACGATCTTTCCTTACTTTCCTTTCTTTCTTTCCCTTCTTTCTTTCCTTCCCTCTTTCTGCTGACTCCCCCCCCCCTACACACATTATCGATTGTGTTTCACACCATTTCACTTGAACCATTATTCAGAACCAAATGGGCGTTAAAGTAATAGGTAAGATATGGCCCTGCCATTACAGCATCAAAAAACAACTTCCCATTATTCATAATATATTCGCCTACATTTTGCGTACTCTGCAGATGTAGCCATTCAGCAAGCAGTTTACTATCCCCACTAGAGAAAAGTTAAGGCCGCAGTATGGCTTCCTAGGTCAGTGGCACACTGCAGCTCTATTACCCAGACCACTCATGCATGCACGTCTGCGGGCATCCCTTTCCTGATGGTAGTGCTTGAGAGATGGTTATCATTGCCCTCTTAAGTGCTCCAACACCATCCCCGATTTTCTACCCTTTTTTCCCATTCCATTAATGCTTAACCGCTTGCCGCGCTGACCTTATGCGTTTCAGCACACGGGAATAGTTTGTTTGGATGAGCGGGTAGAGAGTGATGCTCACAGTTTGATGTATTTGAAGGCTATTTTTTGCTTAAGAACCTGATGGTTCTGGTGCAAATCTTTCGCAAACAAGTGAACCAGAGATTTTGGTATTATTTACTTGACGTGTTGTATTTGTTTAGCTTCTATATGCATCATCAAATGAAAAAATAAATCTCAGATAATGACAGTACAGGGATGCTATGGCCTGCAGAAAGGAATCAGCCATAACAATTGATGGGTGTGTGTGTGTGTGTGGGGGGGGTGGGGGGGGGGCGGCATTATAGTGCGTCCATACATGCATGTCGACTCCCATCATACTCATGTGAAGAGCTGTCACTCCACAGGATGTGTAGTGTCCTTATGGACCACCAGGGGCCAATGGCCAAACGGTAGCAGTTTGTCTTTTAAACACCGTTGAAATGTGAAGACCACAATTGCGTGTTTGTGTTTGTTGGTGTGTGGGCAATCCGTTTGGGGAGCAGGAACGCCTTTTATATTATATATACATATATATATATACACAGTATATGAAAGCCAGGGCGCAACATATCTTTAAACTATTTTTAGCATTGTTATTCAACCTCTTCCCAAAGACAGACATCTATTTTCTAATTGGAGCAACACAAGGGGTCTCTCAGGCATTCACACAGTGCATGCAGCTCTTACAGTACAGGCACGCAGACCCACGCAGTACACACACACACAGAGAGAGACAAACACGCACATGCACATGCAAGATGAGCTTTATTTGTCCCAAGCAATAAATCACTCTCATTCCCTCGTTTAAAATATTCATTCCCTGTTAATCAAGCCCTAGTTCCCACACTGGGGCTTGCCTGTGCAGTGACTAAAGAGAGAGAGACTGACACCAGCGGTGATAACCCTTGTTTCCGTCAGCTAAAGATGTCGTGATACAGCACACATCCTCCTTACACCTACTTGTTACTTGGTACAGCGCAGCCAAAACTAACTACTTCATCTCACAAGGCGTGAATCTCAGCAATATCACTGACAATGGGTCTACAACTATAAGAAAGAACTAACCTAAGTCATTGCATCACCAGTCCAAGATTCCCACCTCTGTTTCCCCTTGTGATCTATTATGAAGCTAAAAGGGTAAGTGAAGTTGAAAGTGATGGAGATTTTCTCACTCTTTCTTTCTCTCTCTCTCTCTCTCTCTCTCCCCCCCCCCCCCCCCCCCCCCCCCCCAGATCCCCGTTATGACTGGGGCCTTCATGGACTCATCGCCCAACGACGACTACAGCGGTGACCACTCGCTCTTCAACTCGTCGGCCAGCGTCCACGCCGCTGCCTCGTCCGCCTCCGTGCAGGGCCAGCAGGAGGAGCAGCAGGCCATGTCCAGCGACGCCATCTGGCTCTGGATCGCCATCATCGCCACCATCGGCAACATTGTGGTAGTGGGAGTCGTTTACGCTTTCACCTTTTGATATCGTCGGACACGCAGACCGTGCACACAGTCACAGAACATACACACCCATACACATAAAGTGTAAGCGAACATACACACGCACGCACGCACACACAGACACACACACACACTCAAACACACATTTTGAACCTTGGGAAAATACCTCTATGGAAAATGTGTGTGAGGCAAGACTTGAGAACATATTGCATCAAATCAAAGGAGAGCTGGTGAGCGTGCAATGCTTAGAAGTTAAAGTGATAAAAATGGCAGTCTCACATGGACTGGGTCTAAACCAACAGGGTTTTTTCCCATTTATCTAAAGATGAAAACTCCAAGTTTCCCTGTGGAAAGAGTCTTCACGCTTCTCATATATGATATCAGAGGTCTGGAGAGGAAAATTTAATAGGCCTTCAGATGTATTGTAAAATGGACAAACCTCAATGCCCCCAAGATGGTTGCCAAGCAATTTAGGGGAGAGCTGCCTAATTATGTGGCTGACTAGAGATGGTGAATCTTAAAACATTCGAGGGAAGCTGGGATTACTTAAGTCTCCGCCTGTTGTTGTCACGCTGCAAACAAGGACTAATGTGCAGGGCTCTCTGCAGAAAGTACAGATTGTGTTCTGTTAGCCAGCAAAGGGGACTTGTACCTTTTTGTTTATTTCATTATTTGAGTCACTTATACTGTCCCATACATCATTTAGTTTACAGTAATTGCCCCACCAACTATATGTCTAATACAGACAAACACTGTGGTGTATAATTGATATGGAACAAAATGTCTTGCTGTCATACCGTGTCATCAAAGACACGTTGATCTCATCAATAAGGGTGTGATACAAGGGTGTTGTGTGGCTACAATGAGAAGCACAGTTTAGACGCTGGCTGTTGTATAACTCACTTCCGAACTCTGATCTTTTACTGTTGGTGTGAAAAGAAATGTAACAGATGATCTTTTTCTGTCTGCCAGAGCCTTTGAATTTAGAATGCTCCAGTGACTTTGCTCTGTTCTGTCTTGGGTCCGGAGACAGCAGTTTCCATGGTGATTAATCCTCTTCCTAATTGGGTATATTAACTTTGTTCTTTTTCGAAGCACAAGCAGCCCCCCTATCACTGTGGGTGTTCGTTTATCCTCGATTCTCATTGCTCTCTTAAAGACACACGCAAAAACACTTGTACATTTTGGAGCACTTACACGCATAACGCAGCTGGTAAACTGTGGATTTCCAGGAAACTATTTCATGACATAAGGCTCTTTCCATTGTTTCCCTTCAAATTTGTTTTCATTAGGCAACAAACAGAAGCTGGGGAATACTCAGTTGTGATCAAGTTGGATAAGTCTTGGTTAGTCTTACACAGTCATGGATTGTTCTAATATACAGTACTGTGCAAAGGTTTTAGGCAGGTGTGATGTCTTTAAAGTTAGAAAAAAAAATACATAAAAGGATAAATGTACTTTTTTTTTTTTTTTTATCAATTCATAAAATACAAAGTGAGGGAAATGCAAATCTGTATCAAATCAACATTTGGTGTGACCACCCTTCGCCTTCAAAACAGCATCCCCTGCCTAAAACTTATGCACAGTACTGTATGTATGATGACCTTCATAGGAAACTCATTGCATCTGGTTATGTCAACTTTGGCCAAGGTATCTGATGACTGAATATGAAAAACAATATACTGTATATTCGGTACTGTAAATTTAAAGGTTGTGATCTTCTGACAACAATCCAGTTGGAAGCAATTGTATTGTTTATTAATCAGCTACTTTTCACCTGACACAGACCGCCTGATTCAATCAATGTTTAATTTGTACAATATTCTGTTACTTGCTCTTTGGCATTAGATTCTCCATGCTTACTAGTGCTACATGCTATCGCTTTTCTTAGTAGGCCATCATCTCTTATGTGATACTGTAAAAATTGTGGTGATTTCTTGAAGGCTGAAAAGTAGAAATACTTCTCATGATTCAATGATAACATACACTGTACATAATGATATATTGACATGCATAACTATGCTTTATGGAGATTATATCACACTATCAAAGTACGACAGGAACTCAGATGTAATGTATTATTTTATAAACCCCCAAACTGAAAGTATATTGTTAACAGTTTTATATTTAATAAACGTTTAATGTGAAATTGTTTGTAAATGCTTATAACAAATTAATAATCACATACACAATACTTTTAATTGGTAATATATATATGTATATGTATATGTTATACAGTACTGTGCATAAGTTTTAGGCAGGGGATGCTGTTTTGAAGGCGAAGGGTGGTCACACCAAATGTTGATTTGATACAGATTTGCTTTTCCCTCACTTTGTATTTTATGAATTGATAAAAATAAAAATAAAAATACATTTATCCTTTTATGTATTTTTTTTTCTAACTTTGAAGACATCACACCTGCCTAAAACTTTTGCACAGTACTGTATAAATATATATATATATATATATATATATATATGTACACTGTATATATGTTAAAGTATGTATGTATTTTAATTACATAAAGATATGCATGTATTTCTAGTTGAGTCATCATATGCAAGAAAAATAAAAAGCATTCGACCTGGAACGTGATTGAGAAAGACCTGCTGTATGCAGCTTACCATGATGGCACAACTGAAACTAGACAAACTGGCAGACTTCTCCAATGGATTCTGAGCTACCAGGTGACATGAATGCTGCATTTTAATTAGTGCTATATGTCACGATGTTTGCCTTCCCTCTTTTCTCCCTCTCTCTCTCTCTCTCTCTCTCTCTCTCTCTCTCTCTCTCTCTCTCTCTCTCTCTCTCTCTCTCTCGCTGTCTCTCTCTCTCTCTTTCTCTCTCACTGACAGCCGCTCGTAGCAGTTTTCTTTCAATAAAAAACAGATGCAAATTTTATTACAACTGTCATTGGCCCGTATACACACATGCTTTCTAGTGATCCACCAAATAGTGATAATATTATGGAGACCTGAGTCAGACAGTTTATTGCTTGGGCTACTGTTGCTAATCCATTTCACCAGGGGTCAGAGCCGAGAGTCCTCGGGCTTCAGAGCGTTAGCTGATCCCCCCAACCTCCCTCCCCACACACACACACACACACACACAGCTTGCCTTCACTTTACCACCGGCCTCCTCTAAATCCCAGATCAGAGAGATGCAGAGTGTGAAGTCAGCTGTGGAAGACCTTCGCACAACCTTCACAAAAAAGTCCGTTGCTATCCACTTAATGTAAAAAAAAAAAAAAACAGCCTAAAGCTGCCACCGCAACAGAGTACAGCTACCTCCACTCCCCCAGAAAGTGCTGGAATAAGAAGTAGCTAGATGTTCAGTTGACCTGGTCAATGCTAATCTATGCTAATGGTGGGTACTTATAAGGCTTGCAGGAATTGGTCGTTAAAATGTTCCGGCATTTTGACAGTGGCTCCCTTTCATATTGTACTTTCCTATCTAGACTTGCTGAGACCGCACTAACCTCTCTCCGTTCGGAATAATAAATAATAGAGGTCCATTTAAACCCAGGGTATGATTACTGTAATCGGTCCAAATGGATGCAGAGAGAGATAGGAAAAGCAAGTCCACTCCTGCCACTTTATTAACGGTGGGGTGGGGGGGGGGGGCAATTAGGAACCCTCCCATGAGGCGAAAGTGTTGCCCTCTCCTCTCCTCTTGTCTAGTTTGACGGAAAAGAGGAGAGCTGTTAGATATGCTGATGAGGTGCCTAAGCTCCTCTGTCACGTCCTGTTAAACTGTGGTTTCAAAGTAGCAAAGCAGAGTGGATGGCACAAGCTCCTATTTGAGTATTAATGTAATGCGTTACATACACATGCAGACAACAGCATCATATGATCCTGGAAGAAAGGTTGCATTCATGCATTTCGAAATCCACATGAGCAGCGGAATAGTGTGTGTGTGTGTGTGTGTGCGTGTGTGTTTTGAAGGCAGCGATTGGGCTGCTGGTATGGCGCTGCATATAGTATTTGGGTGTTTGAGGATACAGACAGGCTACCTCAGCAGCGATCGTTATCAACCTAATGTAATAATAATAATAATAATAATAATAATACATTGAATTTATAAGGCGCCTTTCAAGGCACTCAAGGTCGCCGTACAGTAATATAAAAAACAGTTCTCATAAAAATAATAAAAATAAATCAATAAATAAAATAAAATAAGATCAAAATAAGTAGTATACAATTAAAAAGGCATGGAGCCTGCAATCGAGCATTAAAAAGCATCACGTGGGACAGTAAGCCAGCCTAAACAAATGGGTTTTGAGGTGGTTTTGGAAACAGGAAATTGAGTCCAGATTTTTGATGTCAGGGGGGAGGGAGTTCCATAGACGTGGGGCGGAGCAGCTGAAGGCTCGCGATCCCATGGTGGACAGACGAATTCGGGGGACGATCAGGTTGATGGAGGAGGTAGATCTGAGGGACCGGGTGGGAGTGTTAATATGAATGAGGTCAGACAGGTATGGAGGGGCTAGATTGTGGATGGCCTTGAATGTATGGAGGAGGATTTTGAAATTTATTCTGTATTTGATGGGAGCCAGTGGAGTTGGAGCAGAACGGGGGTGATGTGACAGATGGCAGGGGTTTGTACACTATTGTCACTATTGTCAGACAGATGGCAGGGGTTTGTACACTATTGTCTCTGAGCCACTGCTGGAGACCTCCCACTCAACCCCACTCTGTCAGACACTGGAGAAAAAAAAACACAGACGAGCACAGTAAAAAAAATCACTCCCTCCGCACACCTTCACCCATCTCGACACGCACAGTCGATACACTGCTGTGCGCTGCGGCTCTCCCACGCGATGTGCGTTACCCACGTCCGGTTTCCACTGCCCTCCTAGAAGAGACTTGATTAACCTCCTGTCAATCCTCATGTGAGCTCAGCAACTTTCCCAAAAACCGTCCTTCATGTCAGAGATATAGCAGACTTGCACATCACTTTGAAGGTTTCTTGTTTCTTTTTCACCCTAATTTGATCGGGAGCGTCTCCAATCAGGTCCTGTTACGCCGCTGACCCACCTTGGGAGCTGAGAGGCCTGGTGCCAGAGAGACGGGAGGTTTTAATATCAGCCCCGGGTGACTGAAAGTGGACAGCAGTTCACTAAAGTTCATTTTGGTCCTGGCTGCACCGTTAGGCTAGGGAGCGAGGCTGAGGTAAGTGCCTGCAGAGGAACGAGAGTCTGAGCAGGAACTCCTCTTTCTCCGCCCCGGCTGTCTGACCTTCCCTGGCCCCTGCGGTATCTGAATCCCATTAAAACGGCTTAATCAGAGCTGCCCTCTCCAGAACTGTCACTGTGGGGGTGGAGGATTTTTTTTTTTTACACCTGTCAACTCATCCACATAGCAAGATAGTACTAAGGGGCTTCCCACTCCACCTGTCAGTGTGACTGTATGAGATCAACGCCATGTTGAATTGGTGAGGGTTGTGAGATGTTTTAAAGGGGCAGGGGATGTTTCACTACTTGCAGGACACCAGTGCTTTGCGTGATTTTAGGTGCTGTGTTTGCTGCATCTATAATATACCCGGAGGTCTGTTTGACAAATGTAATTGCAGCTGACTGCATGAGCGTACAGCCTCGAAACATTTCTGTTCTATGTCTCTTTGAATCGGTGATTGACTGACAGCTGTCAGCTGCACAGAGGCAGAATGGCAGCAGATCCCTAGAGGAGAGATGGGTGAATGGGGAACTTAAGCTACTTGGTAAAAATAAGAAAAGGGTTGCGATAAATCTCAGTATCATGTGTGCTGCTGCCATGGTAACAGCGAGCTATACCGCCGATCCAGATGGAAAAGGACGTTAGGAAGAGAGCAGGGTCTATGGAGACGCTACTCTGATGAGCAGAGACGGAGGCGACCCTTTCACCACATAGCCTACCCGTGGAACAAAGGTCACACAGGGTCACGATATGCAGCTGGCACTGACAAGTTGAAGTCAGAGCAGTTGTGACATCATACATTATCCCTGTTAGTGTCACAGTCGGGGTGAAGTGTTTGTGTGAGGCAATCGTCCCGGTTTCAGCAAACCCCTGTCAGGACACCTGTCATTGCCATGGGAAGATGTGATTGGACATAGTGACCCGTTGCCATGGAGAAATGACTTGTGTCAATCTAAATACTTCAAATGTTGTGTGGCAGCCTCTGTTAAGTCTCACTTACAGAGCTGCTGGACAAAATCTAAGTGGAAGTTACTCTGGGGCCATGTTTTATGCATGATCTGTGGAACTGAGAAATAGAGAGAGAGAAGAGAGAGAGAGAGAGAGAGAGAGAGAGAGAGAGAGAGAGAGAGAGAGAGAGAGAGAGAGAGAGAGAGAGAGAGAGAGAGAACGACGGTGAGAGGCAGAGAGAGAAAGAAAGTACCTTTGGTAGTGGCTTTCGATGATGTCTGGTGCATGATGCCTTGAAATGGTTATTTTGGTCCTTTTCTAAAACATACAGTAAAACTGAATTAAAGCTATGACCTGTGAGAGGAGAGAGGGAGAGAAAGAGAGAGAGAGAGAGAGAGAGAGAGAGAGAGAGAGGGAGAGAGAGAGGGAGACGAGAGCGAGAGACAGAGAGAGAAAGAGAGAGAGAGAGAGAAGGAGGAGAGCAAGAGACAGAGAGAGAAAGAGAGAGAGAACACAAGACAACAGAAAGAGAGAGAGAGAGAGAGAGAGAGGAGAGGGAAAGAGAGAAGGAAGGGGGGCAGGTGTTTTTTTTTGTTCTGATGGATGTCTCGTATGGTGCATTCACTGGGAGTACAGAAAATATATTGTTCCTGGCGAGAGCCTTTCGGTCTTACTGTGGTCGCACCTTGACACATTTAGGAAGGCAGCTAAGGAGATCCAGCTTTATGTTTGGGGCACTTTCCGTTCCTTTCTTTCCCTTTGATTTATGATGGTGTCAGATAATGTCTCTGCCGTGTTGGGGTTACCCAGGCGCTGTACATGTAATCAGATTACCAAGTAGCCCATCCAAATTTCTCGGTCACTGTTTGGTTCACCTCGCCAGCTGATCAAATCAAAACCTTGCATTTAGTCGTACCCCTTAAAGTTCTGTCACAGGAAATGTGATTGTAGTCACTGAAGGATCAATATAATCTGTGCAGGCAGTTTACCTGTGGTGTATTCTGTAAATTGCGTTTCTCTCTCTCTCTCTCTGTAAATCGCGCTCTCTCTCTGTCATCTCGTGTTCTCTCTCTTTCTTTCTCTGTCTCTTGCTCTCCTCCTTCGCTCTCTCTCTCGCTCCCTCTCTCTCTCTCTCTCTCTCTCTCTCTCTCTCTCTCTCTCTCTCTCTCTCTATTTCTCTCTCTCAGTGTGTGTGTGTGTGTGTGTGTGTGTGTGTGTGTGTGTGTGTGTGTGTGTGAATGTCTGTGTGCGATTGTTCAACACTCTCCACTAGAGGGCAATAAGTTTCCCATTTACCTCTTCTAAATTGAAATAAATTGATTAACTAATAAAGAGAAGTGTACACTTTAACAAGCAGTAAAAACAAATCTAGCTGCTTAATAAAAGAACCAGTCAAGCAGAAATGTTTACCTCTTCATCGTTCAGGTGTCTTTAAAGTAAACTCATATCATACGTTGTTTCTTTTTCCATTTTCCGTTTGGGAGCACTTGCATCAAATAAACACGGAAACATGTCATCCTGGGAAACTATCCCACTGGCATTTAGTTTAAGCATTTTAATGACTATAAACAGACTAAAATAACATTTATTAAGGACAGGAATTCCTGCAGTATTTTTTTATGTTAATGAAATTGCGCACAACATCTTTTTTATCACGTCATTAGTTCCATTTTGAAACTTTCGGATCTATAAAGTTCTCTCTGAAATCAAGTGCTGCCTCCTCCACAGTTTTCCTCTCACAAACTTGGTGTCATGTAAACACATAGAGCTTTAGCTAGAGCTGGGCCCCTTGGTTATAAACATATATATAGCATGATCAAATATAGATAAGGGCTGTGATTTAGATTTAGATTGCTATGTTATATTTTACAAAGATAAAAAAGTACATTTAAAACATAACGGCAAATTAAAGATAACCTTAATTACTTCTATTTTCAAATTGCAAAATGGCATCTGTAATTCTATGTACTGTAGCTTTTTCTGATTTCAAATGGCCAACCCATCCCCTGGTAACACAAAACTCAACATAACAATTTGGTTGTTTCTTTTGGCAGTGAGGGTAACGTTAAGTTTTCAGAACATGGCTTCAACACTTGTAGGCTGTGGGATGTGGGATTTACTTTCTGAGATATTTCTATAAATGCCCTGTTCTCTTTCCAACTGCCACTGTTTGTTTTGGAATCTCTGGGCGTGAGGAATCTCTGGTTTTGTAATCAGCGGACAGGGATAGCCAGGACAGAAACAGAACTAAATGCAGCGGCCCCAGTCTAGTCTAGCCTTCAAGGAAGAAGTCTGTGGTGTTCTAGCACATTCTTCAGAGGTATTAATACACTGTGGCCGATGCCTACTCCAATGAAACAATAGCCCTGGCTGACAGGTGAGCCCTGGGCACAATCCCTTAGAGACAGGAAAGAGGAAATTAGCAGTCTGAAACGTTGTCGTCCGGACACCGTGAGATACTCATACTCTCCCACACTCCCTCCCACGCGTAACCTTTTAATTAAACCACAAACCGAACCCTCGACACTTCTAAACACTAATGCCACCGGCGAAGAAAGGTGAAGTGTGTTTTGAAACATGAACATTGAAAAATGAAACTATGATCTCTCATTTGAGTTTGTAAACATCTGAGAGGATGGGAGGAATATGACTCAGTGTAAAAGGAAAGAAGAGCATACCATGTCTGGCTGGAAAGACGTCTTCACAAAACCCAGACCACACTAACAATAAACATTGTTAAACTGTAGCTCATCAAAACCCAACTCACACGAAGGGGATCCACATAATTTTTGTTTTCAAGGAAAATAGTTGTTGCTACCTGAACCTGCTCGTGACCACATGTTTACAATGAGAGGGTTTTGAATATATGAGGCCAGATTTCTGGACATACAGTACTGTGCAAATGTTTTTTTAGTCTGGGACTTGGCATATCTTTGCTGGAAACCAGTCCATACTGCATTTAAGGAGCATCTGACCGTTTGCTCGTCAAGAGACTGATTGAAAAAAAGATGTACTCAGTATGCTCACAGTGCACTGCCAGAGAATTCTCTCACATATATTAAATCTAGTCAGATTCTCTTGGCAATATTAATGGGCAATCATTGGCAAGTTTGCGGATGCAACATTAATCAGTGCATTGCCAACTTTGGAAGATTCCTTTGACCTCGTCTTGACACGACTTCCCCCTCTTGAAACCGAAGCATAGTTGCACGCCAAGAAGTCTAAGTGACAATGCTATTGTTTGAAGGGCATGTTTTGTATTCTATTTCCTTAGCACACCCATGGCCAGATTTCAAAAGGACTTAACCTTTCCATAAAGAATTTGCCTAACCATCCTACACCAACCAACATGATAACATAATTCAAACTTTTTATTCATATCTTCACAATGACCTGTAGTACTTGTGTTATATACTGTATCTTACTTAGATATACCATTCATTTAGTGTCAACCTGATTCTGCAGATTCTATTAGTTGTTTTTTTTATATTCTTATTTTTTCTTCATGAAGGCCATTGGGGAAAAGTAGAGGAAACAGTAGACATTAGCAGAACCGGGCGTCTCCTATAAGACCCCTGCGATATTTGATTGTAGAAAGGACACGGCCACTGTGGCCTAACCCATGAGACACACAATGGGGAAAAAGACGGCGCCACTGCCCTGTATAAGTGACATGGATTGCCTTTAGTGTCAGAGGAACGCTTGGCAGGAGGGTGGGTAAGGGTCAGCTCTCCCAGGCAAATGACCACTCCTCCGCCTTTTGTCTCCATCCATCACTCACATTGATAGCTTTTGTCCAGCGCCACAGATGGGATGAAAGCAAAAGTGTGCGTTTTTTATTCCCATAAACGTAGAAGAAATCGTCAAGTCTTCTTTCTGTGAAATTGCACGATTGAGAGAGTTGTGGGTTTAGACCGCATCCGTTTTTTGTTTTCATAGAGCATGCTCAGCTAACTGCTCTGCAGCATCGTTAAAAAGAAGACCACTTAGTCTTGGATCGATTAACGATAACCCCAACTAACATCACAAGAACTTAGGATGCAAACATACTTAAAAAGAAAAAGTCTTTAGTGTCAGACAAATGCAAAGCACTACAACAATGCATGGCATTGACAGACCAGACAATGAGATGGTACAACAAAGGAAGCATTATTACAGACTGCACTGTTAACACTAAGTGATGCTAATCAAAGCTAATGTGCTTAGTCCCATTTTTTCTTTTTCCATTGCATTGTGAGTCTTACAGTAAATCATGGCTGGGGCACATAACATATTCTAATATGTGTAGTCCTTACACAATTTATGCTCACCATGCACATTTATGGACCAACAGAGCAGTGTTATTTGAGACAGCTCCACAATCTAATCCTGTCCGGATTTCTTATCAAGTCAGACGTGACAAAATACTTGCAGTGTTTTCTGCAGTATTTTATTTCAAATTATAGTATAAGAGAATAATTATATTTTGGGTCAAATCTTTGTTTATACTTGTCAGTTATGTGTTATGTTGGCACTGTAAATATATTATTTTACTACAAAAAATATGGGAGAAAAGTGTATATTTCTCAGAAGGTCTGTCAAAAGACAGCAGCAGCTAAGTAAAATAACGTTAAATTAATTTCTTACAAGCTAATATTTTCACGGACAGTCAAAGAGGAAAAAATGAATGCTCGAAAAGTTTGTTACATGCAACAATGAGCCTATACAACTCAAGGAACAGGACTTCAACACATCGTTCATTACATGTTTAATTCCAAGAGTATTTAGATAAGAAGTAACTATCATTTTAACATTCCTTCCAGATAAAAAGTTGCATTGATAACAGTGTTAGAATTGTTTACAGTTTTAATGTCATTAAGTTTGGTTTGTCTGGGGTGACCACGCTTTCTTTTGTGTGTGTGTGTGTGTGTGTGTGTGTGTGTGTGTGTGTGTGTGTGTGCGTGTGTGTGTGTGTGTGTGCGCGCGCGTGTGTGTGTGTGTGTGTGTGTGTGTGTGTGTGTGTGTGTGTGTGTGTGTGTGTGTGTGTGTGAAAAGAAAGAAAAGGAGGAATTTGTCCACCTGAAAAATAATCCTGACTGGCTATCATAAATACCTGCTGTTAACATGAAATACTTTTCAGAAATGGGCTGGTTATTTTGTATGTCCTGAGTGCTGAGCAGATATTCAATGCAGGATACGTACCACAATCTGTCTAACAGCACTGGGACATGGTTTCGACTTTTAAACACAGGTCGAAGTGTAGATGTGTGTTGTCTATAACCAAAACCTTTCCAAAACCTATGTTGACAAACTTGCGTCATCATCAACAACAGCTTAGATGCCAGAGGATATCCAAACACACTTACAGTATACCAATATTGTCATACGTATCATTAGACCTGTTTGTCTCTACGTCAGATTTTGAAAAAAAATCTGAAAAGAGCAGGAATGGAATCAACAAAATATGTTACACCTCATGCTATATTTGTACTCTTGAAATAGACTGGCAAATAAACATGTTGAGTTGAGAAAGAAATATTGTGCGGTGAAAGGAGAGAAAGAGAGAGAGAGAGAGAGAGAGAGAGAGAGAGAGAGAGAGAGAGAGAGAGAGAGAGAGAGAAAAAAAAATCCTGGCAAGAGGAAGTGAAAAGAAATGAGAGAAGGAAAGATTTTGAGTGACATCACTTCCCTCCATAGTTGTCCCCTCCTTTAATAGAGTGTGCACCAACCCCCGAGTCAATGAAAGACGAGATCTTCAACACTCAGGACGGAATCCGAGAAAAACAGGCTAGGCATCTGGATTATAGTCAACATGACTCTCCAGTCAACCAGGTCTGTACAATTATTGCTGTTTTCTTGCTGCTATGCATATTCCTCATGAGTAAACAAATGCATATGCTTTGCATTCCAACACATCTAGATGTAGCAAATTTAACTTTGGGTAAAAGTTTTGTGTCTAATATTTTGTAGACTGAAAGTAAGTATTTAATGTGCCTTTTAAAGATTAAAGTCCACGTGCTTTGTCAGATCTTTGAACATTTACAAAATAGAAAATGTGTCCAAAACCTTTTCAGCTGAGTATTCCATCCATTGTTACCAGATGACCGACCACAATACTCTGCATAAAAAATTGGCTCCAAATGTAAATGTTTGTGTTACTTTCTCTTTGAGATTCTAATGATGCTAAGACACCTGTACTTGTTACAACATGTCTAAAATCTTGATTGTGACTTAGTATGTGTTATTATGCTTTTACCTTCTCAAAGTCACTTTATTGCCTTTAAAATGTGTATGTTTGAGTGAACAGAGACGGCAGGGACACTTTAAAGGCACTTTTAAGTAAAACATCTTTAACATTGTTCATCATTTTGGCAGTGGCTGACAGCTTTTACACTAACATTGGACACACAGTATATTGAACAGTGACCTATACGTTGCCTTAGCATTAACTAAAGATAGTCTTTACACTATACATACCAAAGTTAGCAGTGACAAAAAGAAGACATTCTGTAAGCAAAATTTGTGAATGCATTTAAATACAGCAATTATTTTACTGTACATGTGTTATATTCCCTCCTAATGAACCACGATAGATAGTAAGTAAGCAAGTAAGTAAATTGTATTTATAAAGTGCATTTCAAAGCCAGAGTCACAAGGTGGTGTACAATGTAAAAGCATGAAATGTAAAAACATAAAAAATATAAAATGACAATGAAATGTATAAACAAAAACATAAAATGACATTATATGGTGCATGTGTTTGTCTCCGCAGCTTCCCTGACTTTGGCACCACACCAACCTATGGAGAAAACGACACCAACTCCAGCAGTTGCCCTCCCATGGAGGGCTGGGATTGGCTGAAGACCATGCAGCCCGCCTACATTATGACCATCAGTGTGCTGGGCATCCTAGGTAATGTGTTTGTCCTAATTGTGTTCTGCCTTCACAAGAAGGCCTGTACGGTGGCAGAGATCTACCTGAGTAACCTAGCAGCGGCTGACCTTGTGCTGGTCTCCTTCCTGCCCTTCTGGGCGATCAACGCGGCTTATGACTTTAACTGGCCCTTTGGCTTGCTACTCTGCCGCCTGGTCAACCTGGGAATCAAGGTGAATAGCTACTGCAGCATCTACTTCCTTGTTCTGGTCGGCTTGGACCGCTATGTCGCGTTGGTGCACACCATGTCTTACGGGAGAATGCGCCGGCCTAAATACGCCAAGCTGGGCTGCCTGCTGACGTGGGCCTTTGGCCTGCTCCTTGGTATACCCACCATCCTTTTCAGGTCTGTCGAGTTCCTCCCTGACTTTGACGTAACAGCCTGCTACCTGAAGTACCCAAACCATGCGACAGAGGTGTTCTTTGACGTCACACTCATCTTGTTTGGCTTCATCGTCCCCGTGTCCATCATCTCCTACTGCACCTGGAGGATCATACGGGCCCTCCGGAACCAGGCCATGGAGAGGTTAAACGGGGAGAAAACAGAGAAGAAGGCCACTCTCCTGGTGCTGGTCGTCCTCCTGGCCTTCCTGGTTTGCTGGGTGCCCTTCCATGTGACAACGACCCTGGACATCCTGCTCCGGGCCGGGTTGCTGAGCGGGTGCCTCATCGTCCACATCCTGGACATCTCCATGCAGGTCTTCACCTACTTGGCATTTTCCAACAACGCCCTCAACCCCATCCTCTACGTCCTCGTAGGTAAAAACTTCCGGAAGAAGGTGCGGGAGCTGTTTGAGCAACTCTTCCGGAGGAGGAAAAGGGGCGGTGGGTCGACGCAGTCACAGCTGTCCTCGACTCTTAAGACCCTGGCCTAAGTCTGGGGGTGACACAAAGAGGGAGGACCATCCTGGTGTTTTCACTGCACACTTGAAAGAGACTTGTCACGGTGAAGCTGTGGAATTAGTATTAAATGCCTAATCTTAGTGCATTCAGCCTTGTACACAGTATTTGCAGTAACTGTACCATAGATTTGCATGACGCATATGTCGTGTTTATTTTCATTATTGGTAAACTTTAGAACATTGTATCTCGTGTTTGCAGTTTATAGTATGTTCATGGAATAATCTCTGTAAATAGAATTGTCAAAAAATGTAATTTGTGTGCTACAGTTTGTTGCCTGGTGATACTTAAACAAAATAACAAGTTTTAAATAAGCAATGTTTGTCAACTGAAACACACTTTTGATGTAATCTAAACAATTTCACTAATACCGTCTTGCTAAATCTTGTTAAACGTGAGAGGCACACCCTGAAGCTCAAGTATCCCACAGCAGAGAAAAGATGGACGTTCTTGGGAGGAGTGTTTTTCTAGAGTTGCTGACTCAACGTCTGCAAGGCCAGGCTAATGCGTGACAGAAGGTTTCCAGTGGTGACACAAGCCGTGTCGCTTTTTGTAGACGCCATGTAAAAACCTAATTCTGTATTTTTCCAAATGTCTCTTTATTGAGCAGACGTACTGTCTGCGTCTGCTGTGGTCATGGACACAACCCAAACTGTCGCCCCAAAGGTCTGCTTTGCCATCTCAGAAAAGAGAACACGCTGAACTACTTTCCCTTACCATAATGTGGGGGCAGAAATTGTTGTTAAACAAAAATAGCAATTTGTTATAATTCCCTCAAAAATATAAATGTGGGCTACTGTTAAGAATAACATTAAAGTATTTAAATGACCCTACGCTACATATATGTATGTGTGTGTGTGTGTGTGTGTGTGTGTGTGTGTGTGTGTGTGTGTGTGTGTGTGTGTGTGTGTGTGTGTGGTGTGTGGGTGTGTGGGTGTTGGTTTGCGCATGTATTTGTGTGCACATTCTGGTACGTTTCAGTGTGTGTGTAGATCTGCCAAAGAGAGATGGACCATCTGTTGCTAAGATTCCATTTAGACCAAGGTAAACGAGGCTACCTTTCTTGCTCGCTGATAGAGCAGGCTAAGTGATGTGTTCAGTGCCTCACTGGCAACAACGTCCACCTCCTGTGTACTCACACTGATAAGAACATTAGGCTCTTCCATTCTCCTCATGCACTCCATCGAATCCATTATTCTCTTTACTTTCAACTCAAATTCCAGAATCAAGACTTAAAGGGGTTGACAGGCTTTATCACTTGATGACGAGCAGTGACGCACACACATCAAAAAAAAGAAAGAAGAAAAAACAAGCTTAGAGACACACACACACACAGGCAGAGAACAATCTCTTTTACTAAACGGCAGCTCTCTAAACGATCATATAGTCGTCAGAAAGGGGCGCTGATGGAGAGCATAGCAGCAGCGTCCGAGGAGATGTGTAACCACACAGAAGCCTGGGACTGGGTCTACACCATGCAGCCGGCTTACATGTCCATCATCTGCGTCCTCGGCATTGTGGGGAATTCTTTCGTCCTGTCCGTGTTCTGCCTCCAGAGGCGCCACAGCACGGTGGCCGACATCTACCTGGCTAACCTGGCGGCGGCCGACCTGCTCATGATGTTCTGCCTGCCTTTCTGGGTGGCCACCGTGCTCCACCAGTTTCACTGGCCCTTCGGGGAGCCCATGTGCCAGCTGGTCAACATTCTCATCGGGATGAACTACTACTGCAGCGTGTTGTTTCTGATGCTGGTCAGCGTGGACCGGTACCTGGCCTTGACCCGACCGCTGTCCCGTGGCAGGGAGAGGCGGGCAGCCCTGGCCCGGGGACTCTGCCTGGGGATCTGGATGATCGGCGCACTGCTCAGCCTCCCTGGCCTCCTCTTCCGCTCCGTCAAGTTCTTCCCTCACCTGGGGGTGGAGGCGTGCTACCTGGCCTACCCCCATGCGGGCTGGAGGCTACGCTACAATCTGACAGTCAACGTGGTGGGATTTCTTCTCCCCGTTCCCGTGGTGTCGTTCTGCAGCTTCCACATCGTCAGGGTGCTCCAGGACAGTCGGGCGGTGAGGGAGAGCACACGGAGCGCCAGGGCCACAGCTAGGACTGAGAGAAAGGCCGCCTACCTGGTGCTCATTGTCCTGGCTGTCTTTGTGCTTTGCTGGCTGCCCTACCAGATGGTTATCTTACTGGATACTCTAGATTATTACAAGGTCCTCGCTGGATGTACATGGGCTCATGTGTTGGATGTAGGCGCACAGCTTGCCACATACCTCGGCTACAGCAACAGTTCGCTCAATCCGTTCTTGTATGTGATTGTTGGGAAGCACTTTAAACAGAGGGCAAGAGAGGTGTTTAGACAGATGTGTTGTGGGGAGCTGAGGAGGAAGTCACGTCAAACCAATGTTAACCTTGATTCCACCACTAAACGCACTGACTCATCCAAGGTATAATGTCAGCCTGTAGGTAAAGGAGAATTGCTGACTAATTATAGAGTTCCTAACTATATCTGTCTTTGTGGGGTGCTGTAGTTTTAATTCATTTTCAAGGGAATACAGTAACTGTGCCGAAAAACAGTGCATTTCAAAGTACCTCAAACACAATAGTTTTGTTTCATGGCGTCGATGATACAAATTTATCAAATAATGTACTAATGTTGTTCTGTGCTTGAAGTCACAATAAAGCTGTCGCTTTAAAATAAAATAGAAATCAGTCCCTAAGCCATTACAGATATGGTAGGTCGCAATATATGTATTTTCTGAACTCCAAAATATATTTTTAACATGACAAACATCAAAATGGGGGGACAAAAAATATATACAACAGACAATAACTTTGAGACGTTATTATTTGTTCATTTGCAGAAAATACTCTATGGGAAAGATTGGTAGATAGAATTTCCAGTGTATGGTACTTGGTCACTTCTCTGTTAATTTTAACTGTGGTGGGATAATGATAATATTTAGTAAAAAAAAATGACATTGAGGGTCAAACATACAAAAAATGCATTTTTTCTCATGTAAGCCTGGCTTTGAATAGACTTGGAAATAAGTCACTTTGACGCTTTTATCAACAAGTACCACCGTTCAAGGGCGTGGAAGAATGTACTGCTCTCTACACAAACTCCCGCTTTGGAAGATATCCCTGCTCATTCTGTTCCGAGGTTTGAAACCCTTACACATCGCTTGGGTCTCGTATATTTTTTCATTCATTTAGAACATTAAAATATTTATCTCATTTTGGGCAATAACAGGATAATTTTACCTGGGCTTAAGGTAAGCACTTCAGGCGTTTTTCTTTCAATAGTTTTTTTTTTTCTACAGACATTCACTTTTAGTTTGCAGTCCAAGAAGTGTGTGATAAGAGAACCAAAGGGCTAGAGGGGAAGATTATTACAGTAATATTAAAGGATTTATGAAAAGTTGTTAAAATGGAAATAAAAGTTCATTCCTTTAAAGAATTAAATTAGCCATTTTATCACCTGACCGTATTAAATCAGAGAGCACAAGCAAATGGCTTTCTAAATCTTTGTAAACCTTTGTAAACTTTGTGAACCTCACCTTTATGATTTTATCTGGAAAAAAAATATCAATCCATACTACTAAAAATGTCTTATTCTACAGTAACAGTAAAGTTTGAAAAGCTATCCAGTGAAAATTGTGTTTAAAATCTCAAAGAATATTTATTTTACATGCAGTGATTACTTCTTCCCTCATAATTTTGTTGTGCCCTACAGACTGTAGGGATAATTGAAGTGTGTGTATTCAGCAACATACATAAACATTATACTTTTGGCACAAACTGTCATGTAAAATGTAAAGAAATGTCAGGATATAAATCTCATCACTGTTCTATCTCTTTATCATGTAGCCTGTCTAGCCGTATCCATGGTGATGCAACACTTTGACAACACCAGTGTAGTCCCCTTCAACGCAACTGCAGTTCCAGACGCCACAGAATGGCTCCTAATCTACACTATTGTTCCTCCCTACATCTTAACCCTGACTGTTGTAGGCCTAATGGGAAACATATTTGTCCTTCTAGTTCTTTTGATTCACAAGGATCGGTTATCTGTCCCTGAAATATACCTGGGCAACCTGGCCCTGGCCGACCTTTTCCTCCTTGCCTGCCTTCCTTTTTGGGCCGTGAACATTCTCAACCACTTCTCCTGGCCTTTCGGAGATGCTATGTGCAAAATAGTCAACCTCTCCATCACAACCAACTTCTACACCAGTATGTATATGATTACTATGATAAGCGTGGACCGCTATCTAGCGCTCGTGAAGACCATGAAGGCTAGGTGGTTTAGGCGGAGGCGCTACGCCAAGGCGTCCTGTCTGGTGCTGTGGCTGTTCGGGCTGTTAATGGGCTCCCTGTCTGTGGTTCACCGAAAG
Source organism: Galaxias olidus (assembly GCA_026901105.3). Lineage (NCBI taxonomy): Eukaryota > Metazoa > Chordata > Actinopteri > Galaxiiformes > Galaxiidae > Galaxias > Galaxias olidus. Next base: position 79,795 of record JAPMUY010000252.1, on the reverse strand, counting down.
GTAAAGTTAAGCGAGGACTACCAGATAATGTCTTGCATTCTAGCATACCCCCATCCCTCTTGGAAGCTTGCCCATGAGATCCTGCTGAACACGGTGGGGTTTGCTCTTCCTGTTCTAGTCATTGTCTTTTGTAGTTGTAACATCATCCATACTTTAAATAAGAGGAGAGAGTGCACTTACTTAGTGGAGAGCAATGACAGGAAAGCCACAGTGCTGGTGTATGCTGTAACACTGCTTTTTCTCCTGTGTTGGGGACCATTTCAAATATTCACCTTCCTCGACATACTCTGTGACGCTGAGCTGCTGGACGATGATGTCTGGTTCCATCCGCTGGACATAGGAACTCAGGTGTCAACTTATTTGGCCTTTTTGAACAGTGGCGTGAACCCTGGGCTGTATGCCTTCTCTGGTCAGTACTTTAGAAGGAAAGTTTGCGCCATCTACAGGAGAACCAAGCATCGTCGCAGGGGGTCAGACATGACAACGTATCAACGTTCTGTCATATCAACTTACCTCAACAGAACAGAACAAATCAAACCTGTTAAAATCAACATACCATAGATTATTTTTTCAATGGTGGTCAATTTCATTTTGAAAATACACATTAATAATATATTTAGGAACAAACCATTACAAAAAATTACTAAAACTGTATGCATACTGTTAACATTTTATAGTTAATTTTATAACAGACAGATAGATAGATAGATAGATAGATAGATAGATAGATAGATAGATAGATAGATAGATAGATAGATAGATAGATAGATAGATAGATAGATAGATAGATAGATAGATAGATAGGTAGATGGTCACATCTATGATTACTAAATCCCTTAAAACAATAAATGGTAAATGGGAGACAATTCATAACTTAAAACAAAATAAAAATGCAATGAAGATGTGCTGCCAGCCCACACATTGTTTGTGGCAAGTATCCATGTGTGCAGGCCACCCACCGACTTACAGTGTAAACTATTTTTTTGTGAAGGTGTATATGTTAGCTAATAACAAAGCAGCTATTCACACCCTGAACATAACTTCCAGAGTAGTGCTGATCCTGTGGATTAGGGATTCAAATAGCCCACATGGCGTAACTCACCACAACAAAATGGGACTATGAAATGACCATGCCTTCAAATAGTCTCTATATCAACATCAGCGAGCTGATATCATGAACTTCTGCTTCACAAACATTTCTTACACATTTTACAGCTAAACCCCCTATATTCTGAATCTTCTGTATCGTGAGTAGCAGCACAGAGCTACAACTAACTGGCTCAATAATAAAAGACAAACGTCATACTGAAATTCTACAGGCTTACTTGTTTGACGCGTTTTGTAAACACTACATTTAACAGTTTGATTGATATAGTCCGGAATTCTAGCAGAAGCTATGAAACCACATAGAGCTTAGCCTATGTGGTTTGATTCCATCTTTGGAATATAACTTAATAATAATAATAATACATTGAATTTATAAGGCGCCTTTCAAGGCACTCAAGGTCGCCGTACAGTAATATAAAAAACAGTTCTCATAAAAATAATAAAAATAAATAAATAAATAAATAAAATAAAATAAGATCAAAATAAGTAGTATACAATTAAAAAGGCATGGAGCCTGCAATCGAGCATTAAAAAGCATCACGTGGGACAGTAAGCCAGCCTAAACAAATGGGTTTTGAGGTGGTTTTGGAAACAGGAAATTGAGTCCAGATTTTTGATGTCAGGGGGAGGGAGTTCCATAGACGTGGGGCGGAGCAGCTGAAGGCTCGCGATCCCATGGTGGACAGACGAATTCGGGGGACGATCAGGTTGATGGAGGAGGTAGATCTGAGGGACCGGGTGGGAGTGTTAATATGAATGAGGTCAGACAGGTATGGAGGGGCTAGATTGTGGATGGCCTTGAATGTATGGAGGAGGATTTTGAAATTTATTCTGTATTTGATGGGAAGCCAGTGGAGTTGGAGCAGAACGGGGGTGATGTGACAGATGGCAGGGGTTTTGGTGATGATGCGTGCGGCAGCGTTCTGGACTAATTGCAGTTTATGGAGGAGTTTGTGGGGGAGACCGAAGAGGAGGGAATTGCAATAGTCCAAGCGGGAAGTGACAAGAGAGTGTACCAGGACTGCAGTGGTGTTGGGAGTGAGTGAAGGGCGGAGGCGGTTGATGTTTCGGAGGTGGAAGTAGGCGGACTGGATGGTGTTGTTGATGTGGGTGTGAAATGATAGGGTGCTGTCGAGGACAACACCCAGACTCTTAACCTGGGGGGAGGGGGAAACCGAGGAGTTGCCGATGGTGAGGGAAAAACTGGGGAGTTTGCTGAGTGTGGACTTGGAGCCAATGAGGACTACCTCTGCTTTATTATCGTTTAATTTGAGGAAGTTTGAGGTGAACCAGGATTTGATTTCCTGTAGGCAGGCACAGAGGGAGGAGGGTGGGAAGGTGGAAGAGGGTTTGGAGGAAACATAGAGCTGGGTGTCGTCCGCGTAACAGTGGAAATGGATATTGTGTTTGCGGAAGATCAGACCAAGTGGAAGGAGGTAGATGATGAATAGGATGGGGCCAAGGACGGAGCCCTGGGGAACACCGGATGAAAGGGTGGAGGGGTGGGATGTGAATGATTTTAATTGAATGAACTGAGTGCGGCCAGATAGATAGGAGTGGAACCAGTCTAAGGGTGTGTGTGATAGTCCAATGGAGGCTAGTCTGTCGAGGAGAATGGAGTGGGAAATGGTGTCGAAGGCCGCGCTCAGATCGAGGAGAATGAGAATGGATAGTAGTCCAGAATCAGCTGCCATCAGGAGGTCATTAGTGATTTTTATGAGGGCTGTTTCGGTACTGTGACGGGGGCGGAAACCGGATTGGAACTGTTCATATAGATTGTTACTGGAGAGGTGAGCCTGAATTTGTAATGATACTGTCTTTTCCAGGATTTTTGAGAGAAATGGCAGGTTGGAGATGGGACGAAGGTTATTTGCAATGTTTGGGTCTAAACCAGGCTTCTTTATTAGGGGAGTAACAGCAGCGGATTTGAAAGAAAGTGGGACAGAACCAGAGGTGAGGGAGGAATGAATGATGGCTGTTATCAAGGGTAACAGGGAGGGGAGGGAGGCTATAACCAGGGAATATGGCAGGGGGTCAAGTTGGCAGGAGGATGGCTTGGAGGTCCGAATGAGTTTGGCTAGATCAGTGGCAGAGGGGAGTTGGAAGCAGGAGAGACGTGCAAAGAGCGGGGGATGGGGGACAAAAGGAGGTGGACCAGATGTGTGAGGGGTCAGTTGTTGGTGGATGGTGGCTATTTTGGAGTTGAAACATGACATCAGGGAGTTGCAATGCTCATTGGAGTAAAAGTGTGGGGGGAAGGAATCAGGGGGGCGTAGTGAATTGTTGACCAATGAGAACAGGGCCCTGGAGTTCCCAGCACCCGCAGTGATTTTATCGGTGAAATATTGGGTTTTGGCTGAGGAGAGGGCGTCTTTGTAATGAAGGATATGGGCATGGTTCATCTGTTTGTGTATGGTGAGTCCGGTTTTCCTGAAAAGCCGCTCCAGCTGACGTCCTTTGGCTTTCAGCAGATGTAAGTGAGGGGAGAACCAGGGGGCAGAGTGGGGGAATGAGACAGTCTGAGTTTTGAGGGGGGCAAGTGTGTCCAGTAGGGTTTGGAGACTGTCGTTGTAATGACAGGCGAGCTGATCCGGGGTGAATGGGGGGTTGATGATCGGGAAGCAGTCAATGCCTTTTGTGAGATCGGCTATGTTCATATTTTTGATATTGCGGAAGGACATGATACGTGATTGTTTGGTTTTGGATAGCGTCAAATTTAAATTAAATGAAACAAGCATGTGATCAGAGATGGGGAGATCAACAGCAGAACCGTTTAGAGGAGTGACACCAGAGCAACAGACCAAGTCCAAAATATGACCTTTAGAATGTGTAGGGAAATCAATAGATTGTTGGAGACCAAAACTGTCCAGGCAAGAGATAAAGTCCTTAGTGAGGGTAAGATTGGTGTTGTCCATGTGAATATTAAAATCACCTGTCAGAATGATGTTGGATGAGAGTGAGCAGATGTGGGTGAGAAGTGTACTGAATTCGTCAATAAAGTCCTTGTTTGGTTTGGGTGGGCGGTAGATATTTACTAAAACAGTGGGAGTAGGTCCATTTAATTGTAGAGCTAAAGACTCGAACGCATGGGACACTGGCATTGTAACAGATGTAACCTTAAAAGTTTCGCGGTGAATTATTGCGAGGCCTCCTCCTCGGCCTGTAAGACGGGGTTGACAGGTGTAGACGAACCCAGGTGGAGTAGACTCGTTCAACTCGGAGAAGTCATTGGGATGTTGCCACGTCTCCGTTAAACATAAAAAGTCATACTTGCGGTCGAGGAGGAGGTCCTGCAGTAGCTGTCCCTTGCCGGTGAGGGAGCGGATGTTAAGTAATCCAAGTTTGACGTCGGAGTGTTGGTTGAAGAAGCTAACGTTAGCCGACCTGGCTAGGTTAGCTAGCGCACTGTGGTCCACCTTCCTGCGGGTGTTTCTCGGTGGGTGGCGGCGGGTGAGGGACCAGATGGTGTTTATTGCAGTGGAGTCGTCAATGTGGTAGCTTCGTCCGGCACTGCGATGAAGATACCTCCGACGGGGAAGGTGAGCGAAGTCCGGGAGATGATGGAGTACAGGCGGGCGAGTATAAAACATTTAAAAACAACCGGACAGCAGCGGCAGCTAAACGCGCCAGCGTTCACTCGTCCAAAAAAGAGATAAAACGCCGATTAAAACATAAATATGGTAATGAGCTTTAAAAGCCACTTCCTTGGCCGGATTATCAGTATAAAATACCGATAAAACGCCGATAAAACTAAAATAAATGTAAGAGCTCAATTACGGACACCCAAACAAACGACATGAGCAGAACTTGACTGCTTGTTATCTTTCCAACAAACATCATTATCTTTATCTTTCCAACAAGGGTGTGTTTTTGATGACAATATATTTTGTTACCATAAATGTAAATAGATACATAAATAGTAAAAAATATTTCAAAAATACATGCAATGAATTGATTATTTAGATTTTTTTGTAGTGGAAAAAAGGAACATTTTGCGGGGAATAAACAGTATTATCATACTTAATTATATTTATTTATTATCAATAAAAGTATTCTTTCTGTAAATACTTTAGCAAATGTGAGTCATAAGCCCAACAATTGATGAAAATTGATTTTGAAATACATTGTGAGAAAAAAAAATTCTCTAGTTATTCTTTGGTCTTAGTTGATGTGCTACTTCCAAGCAACAAACTGCTCTGCATTTCATCCCTTCAATGGAGAAACAACTCTGGCTACAACAGACTGCTCTGCATTTCACCCCTTCAGTGGAGAAACTACTCAAGCTCCAATCTCCTGGTGCATGTCCTCAGCAGATGCTTTGTTCCTTGAATCTAGTTCTCCTAATTTGATAACCATGACTGTTAGAGGTAATTTATTGGTCTAAACCAATCACAATGACTTAGTTTGCTCCATTGTAATCTTGTTTCTAACCTTTTCCGAACAGCATTTTTTTTTATCATACTGTTCCTTTAACTTAGAGACGACAGTGAAAATTGTCTGGCTTTTTTGTAAATGGCTTTTGAAAAAAAAATTAAGTGGTCGTCATTCAATATGTCCTTGTGGCAACATTTTATCTTGCTGTTTGTCAAAGTAGGTCTCAGTCCTTCGATTTATATCTTTAATGGTTGACGGAGACAGCTGTTCATGGTGGGTCCCATCAGCACATTGTTTTTTTTCTTTAAAGAACACTTAGCAGTAAGTATTGCACGTATTATTTACAAGGGCAAATATTTCTACTTTACTTTATTATACTTTATGATCATGCGAATAATTTAAGAAGGTAATCATACTGTGACAACTATGTACTTTATTATCACCTAATGTGAACCTGTCTTGCTGAAGCATTAATGATGTCACGAAACAAATACATTGGCCATGAAAATTTTCACTAAAAGAGCATTTGCATAGGGAGCATTTGCATTGAAAAACGGCCTGCATGGAGGTATGCAGTGGGTTGTACACATCATCTGCCTATTTACTGTTTCAGCACATGCAAATGTCTCATATTATCCCACAGTTTCTGTTGGCTGTAATGATATTCACACACAGCATCGCACAGAGCAAAGATGGATCCAAAACCATCACTCAACCAAACCAACCTTTCTGCACCTGCCTCCTGCATAGCTGAAGACTCGGTGGACCAGCTTATGTATCCGACAGCCTACTCTATCTTCTTCATCGTGGGTTTCCCAGCTAACTGCCTGTCTCTCTATGTGGCCTGGGTCCTGATGTGCAAAGGTAACAGCTTGGCAGTGTATCTGGTGAACCTGTCCTTGTCTGACCTGCTCTACATTGTCTCTCTGCCTGTGTGGATCCAGCTCGCTCTGCGCCGGCCCGTGGCCGACTTCCTCTGCAGCCTGGCAGCCGTGGTCATGTTCAACAGTTTCTACGTAGGCTCCGGGTTGCTCTGCTGTATCTCCGCCGACCGTTACCTTGCCGTGGCCTACCCACTCCGCTTCCACCGGGTACGCGAGGTGAGGACAGCGGTATTTGTCAGCATGTTAGTGTGGTGCGTGGAGTTGACCGTTCACTTTAAACTACTCGCCCACAGGAGGGTGCTGCAGGATTTCTCCTCAGTGCGTATGTGTGTGGAGAGGACGCCTATGAACCAGCAAGAGGCCACCGCTGGCCTCACCCGAGTGGTCCTGGGTTTTCTGGTGCCGCTCTTCATCATGACGTTTTGCTTCCAGCAAATCATGTGGGCCATCCGCAACAGCCCCTCCATGGTGGCTCAGGAGAGGAGAAAGATCTGCCTCCTTCTCTTGTTGCTTCTGCTCACCTACCTGGTGGCCTTCGCCCCTTTCCAGATGGTCATGTTGCTCCGAGCGGTTCTGGAGACTCCTGGGGACTGTGCCTGGGCTCGGAGGCTAAGAGACCCGTACATGGTTCTGGTGGCTATCACCAGTCTCAACAGCATGCTGGATCCTTTTATATACTGCTTGATCAACCATAGTGCCCAGGCTGAGATGAGAAGAGTTCTGAATGCAGGCTGGAAAGTCATGAGCCGACTGACACCAAAACATGGAGAAGAACCTGCAAACAGTTAACTCAGTGTCGTAGAGTCTTTAACAGCAATATACAGTATTTTGTCATATGTATGTATGTGATATGTATGTATATATGTATAAATTGCATATGAAAGATCATTAAAAAATATATTATAATATATTATTATATTATTTTGTTAGTATGCCCTTCTGTAGTGTACCCTTCTGTTGCTCTGGTGTGTATATTTTTTTTAAATGGTAATTCTGGATAACAGAGGAAAACATAGTCATGTAAACTATATGTTATATTTGTTATAGCAGAAAATCTTGTTTTTTCAGATATGTCTTACTGTACAAAAATTCAAGCAGATCTATTTGGAAGTTTAGTAAGAAATTCTTCTATGTATAACAATATGAAATATCATACATCGTACAGCTTTTTGAGTGTAAGTAAGATACATAACATCTCAGTTTTAAAATTATGAATTTAGATTACATGGGTAAATATTGATGGCTGGAAAGTGAACATAGCAATTATTTCAACTCAATACTTTATATGCAGACTTGTATGTCATATACAACATTGGCTGTAGGATATGTACTGGAAAATGACCACATAGTTTTACCAGTAAAAAAAACGAATTTGTGTCACGCAAAACCTTGCTGGACAGGATACTCCAAGGTAACGATACACTGTATCAGTCACAGAGGAACCTCTGAGGGCTTATAAATCACTCATGCAATGAAAATAAAAGAACTTTCTTGTAGTTGCTCTTATTTGCCAAAGCCCACATAAGACTCCAGCCCATGAGTATACATTATACACTGTATCTGGCAGCTGCTCCTATAGGCTCCGCATTGAGATAATGCATTTACTGCACTTGGCCTTTTCCTGTTGAACAGACGGTAATGTCATTTAAGAATCCATCTTACTCGATGAATAACGTCATTCGTGGCAGTAAAATAGCAATTTCACTTTACAAATGAAATTATGATGCCTTTTTCAACCTAACATTTTCAAAAGACTTCAACAGTGTTTGCTCTCCTTTTGTACATTGCACCGTCAGGATCTCCTTTTGTTGCAAGGGTATGAAACGTTTACATTTTTGGTGTTGCATGTCTGTCTTTTTCATGTTGTTAGTTTATGTTTGTAAGCGTCTTTGTGTTGTGCTTATATAATTTTATTTTATCTTTAGTTTGAAAATTGCAATACAGGTTTAATAATTTCCTTTACACCATCCTTTAATTTTTTACCACAAGTACAATTGAAATAGGTAAATAATCAAACCAGATAAACAATATAATTTAACACCAAGAGCACATAAGTCTAGTCAAATATTTATTTTATGCTGAATCATTGCATATCGTTTTGTCTGCTCAGACCTCAATGAATGTTGACATTATGTCTGTCGATAACATCCGCTTGACATAACTAATTAACTTGCGTCATTATTGACAGAACAATATTAAAGACAGGCAATTCGCATAAAGACTTGGTTTTTGTAACAGGTCGGGCACTGCCCTACCCCTCAATGTTTGTCCTCTCCTGACATGCCGACTATATTGTGACATATTACTGCCTGGTTCGGTAGCTAAGGAAGCAGTGTTTCTTTCTTCCTGTTTATTTGAGCTGGTTAAGCAAACAAGCTGCTTTAGTGATTTTCTTTGGCTTTTTCATGTGTGCGTGTCCTGGATTTCAGATTGAAGAATCTCTTGCTACATTGACAGGCTGAGAAATTGGTCAGTATAAATGGATCTGAAGAAAGATACATCTTGAGTGTGTTTTTAGAACTTAGTCACAAGATGTTATCTTATGGCAACAGAAGAAAAAAAACTGTTGACCTTTTTTTGCTGTGGATAATTCCTCTAATTCAGTGTGCTGCCCTAAAGAAAAATCATCGTTTTTTGTGCTTTGTTTTCTAAAGGTTGAGCTCTTGAATTCCTGATCTGGTATGGACAATTTCAGTCTCGCCACGAATCACACAGAGACTGGTTGCTACCCTGAGGAGGATGCAGAGAAGAGAAAGCCGTTTCTACTCTTTCACCTGGCGGTCATCGTCGTAGCCATCCCCACCAACTCCTTTTCCCTGTTCGTGTCCTGGCAGCACATCAGACAGGGCAACGAGCTAGGCGTCTACATCTTCAATCTGGCTCTGTGTGACCTGACCTTTACTATCGGCCTGTCTATGTGGGTGGACTACTATTGGACGGGCATCTGGACCCGCGGCGGACACGTGTGTGTGCTCTGCGTCTACCTCCTTTTCACCAACTTCTACACCAGCGACGCGCTGCTTTGCTGCATCGCCTTCGACCGGTACCTGGCCGTGGTGCATCCGCTACGCTATCCGCTGATGAGGAGCGTGGGCACGGCCACCGTGGTGAGCATCGCCATGTGGATCCTGGCGATCGCCTTTAACGCCGCCACCATCACCTGGGAGGACTCGTACGACGAGTACAGGAACGCGTCCAAGTGCTTCGACATCCTCCCCGTGACAAAGAGCCTGTTTCACGTCACCGTGGCACGCTTCGTGGTGGGGTTCGTCATTCCTGTTCCTCTGGTGGCCTTCTGCAACCGGGGGATCTGCGTGGCTCTCAGGTCCAACCAAGCTACGGAGGAGCAGGAGCGTAGACGGGTGTGCAGGTTCCTGGGGATGGTTCTGCTCTCCCTGGCCATCTGCTTTGGTCCCGTCCACGTTATGATGCTTGCGCGGGTGCTGGCTGGGGACTGCGGATACCCCGACTGGCTTCTTTACCCTTATAAGGTCAGTTTAGGCATGTCAAGTCTCAACTGTTTAGTGGACCCACTGCTCTATTGCTTCATCACTAGGACCGGAAAGGCCAATGTTTCATTAGTTGTGAACTTCATCCAGGGTAAGAAAAGGCTCACCAGACTAGCAGAGGTTTAGTCACGGTAAAAAGTAAAAAATAAAATTGTCAATAAGGAGAATGTCTAAATAGGTTGTTGCATGCAATTGAGAATATGTTATAAGATTGAGAAACTAATAGTATGTTTCAAACAGAGAGCTATGATTCCTATTACAAGCATTAAAATTAATTTATGTTAATTTTTATTAAAGCTTTAAAAAATGTATTTTTTTTTTGTCAAGTTGTCTTTGTCTATTGTGGCAAAGGTCTCTAGTACTTTCACATCAGGTTTTGTGGTTCATGTTTATTTTTGTAAAGCCTAGTGTTTCAGAGGTCACACCATTCAGCTAACTTCCTCCGAACAATACATCACACATCACAGTGTGACATGTTCTGTATGTCATTGTTTCAACTGCCTGATCTCATGTTTTACAGTTTTCCATTTAATGGTACCATGTAACATTTTAAACATTTAAAAGCACTGAAAAATGGCATTGCAGTACAGACTGTAATGGATTTCTGCAGGGATGAAACAGGTTTCTGACTAGTTCATTCATTCATTCATTCATTCATTCATTCATTCATTCATTCATTCATTCATGCAGTGTGCTCATATCATACAACAATATATTAGGATTGTTCTTGGTCATGTAATTCCCTGTGGAATTGTGGATTTTTTGTTGGATTCAAAAATACATATTAAACTTTACTTTTATAAATTAAAGCACAACTAAGAAGTGTGGTATTTATTTTTGTGTACGTACAACAATTGCAGACTAGGATTGTTTAAAACGATGGTAAAGGCCTAGGTTGACCCATAAAGTCTACTTATTGAAAGTTTTTCTCACTTAACCATGAAACTTTTCTTCAAGGATCTAGTGATTGAACACCAGCTGGTCGATGATGGCCATCTAAAAGATTCACAGTGCCCTCTTCTGTTCATCGGATGCAACTGAAGTGCACACTCATGGGCAAATTGTTAACGATTTTTGATTGACAGGCAATGACAATAAGCTCAAACATACACAATCGTGTACACGTCTGATTGTGAATGTAATCTTTCTGACGAATAACTTTACCTATGTTCGTCAATGATTGCCCACGTGACACTTGGATAATCAGCTGTCAACACTTTAATTTGCATCATCACAAATTAACTCTATCCATGTACAGCAGAGACATTTCATATGTGGGTCAACATAGTGTCTGTGTATTTTTTTGTATCCCCTTGTAGCCTCACCCTGCCTTATCCGTTATCCAGTAACAAAAAGTTGTTCACAAAAATGTTGTGGTAGTGCCCTGCGGTAAATTAAGACCTATGTTTTCTAGTCAGAATTCTAGCCTGTGAGCCTAACATCTTATTTCAGCAACTTGTCATTTGTATGACTGCTTGCAGCTGTTTCAATTAATTTGATTTGAAGTGTGGGTATTCTTTCTGCTTACAAGTATGTAATTGGCATAACTCAGAGACTTGCAGCTGGGCCCTCCACTACTGCGGGATTCCTGGCTTGTGTGTGAACAGTCACGACCAGTCAAGCGACTATATGCACACAAACATGTGCCATGTTGTATAATCACTCTAACCACTAAGAAATAAACGAATTTGTACAAAAAACAGGAATACATATATTACGGAATGAGTTAATGCAAAAAGTCAAATTAGCAATTTTGTGCAGAAAGAGATATTACTTTGCCATTACCTATATTATTTGTACCATCAATTACGTTATATTGGTTGTATATTGTATATTGGTTGTGCTATACTGTAGGAGACATCTGTGCGTGTGTGGGTGGGTGTGGGTGTGGGGGTGGGGTTGGGGGGGGGGGGGGGGGGGGGGGGGGGGGGGGGGGGGGGGGGTTGGGGGGCGGATGTGCGTAGATTAAGACCTTAAATGTCATCTGTAGCCGGATGTGCTTGTACCGGCCAAATTTCCTTTCCTTTCCTTTCCTTTCCTTTCCTTTCCTTTCCTTTCCTTTCCTTTCCTTTCCTTTCCTTTCCTTTCCTTTCCTTTCCTTTCCTTTCATTTCCTTTCCTTTCACTTCCTTTCACTTCCTTTCCTTTCCTTTCCTTTCCTTTCCTTTCCTTTCCTTTAATTTCCTTTATTGTTTAATGTATGCTATTCACCTGTTATCTTTCCTCTCCTTTAGTTCACCCTCACTTGACCACCCCTCTTTTTCCTCCTACATTCCCTGTATGCCTGTTGGTAGCCTTGGTGACAGGTGACGTGGCTCTCTCAGTTGTGAGTTTGACCCCAGAATTACAGCAGCAAGCCTCCTGGCTCTGTCTGACAGGAATTCCCCCTTCCTCTTCTTTGAGCCATCCTTCCTGTCAGTCTCATAATTTTCCCTCCTTTCCTTTCCTAGCTGTCTATTTCCATTTCCCAAAAATACACCTTTGTAGTTTTGCAGGCGGGGGAAACAGGGTTCAACAGAATTCTATTGTGTTGTATTGTCTGTTCAATTGAATTCAGGTTTGGTCTCACTGGGAGGTCACAGCTCTTGGCATGGTAATACGGTGTCTGTGCTTTGATCAGAATGTACCTGTGAACCTGTGAATCTGTCAGCATGTCTATGCCAAGATTATAAATCTTACATGATCACTGTCGTGGATCATAACAATGCTGACCTTTATCTTGTAAGTTTACTTGTACAAAATCAACTCTATTAAAAGTGGATTGCCATTGTGAATTAGTGTGTGTGTGTGTGTGTGTGTGTGTGTGTGTGTGTGTGTTTGTGCATGTGAGTGCGTGTTTACTACCATAGCCTACATGGAGACATGATTCATAGGATGATTTATATTCTTTAATGGCGCACGATCAGACACAGACTTAGACCACAGACTCAGCAAGGCCAGTATTGATCCACTGCTGGATGACGTTTATCAAAAACTGTTTAACTGAGGACAGCGGGAATGTGTAGAGACAAAAATCTGGAGCCCAGTGACTTCTTTCTGTCTTCATTTATTTAAAAGATTGAATCTCAGTTCATATAATAATAACTATCACAACTTTTTTCCTATACTTGTATCATATAATTAATCTTAAAATAACATTGGATATCTAATCTTTTGAGTTTTTCTGCCCATAAAGAATTTTTTTTCTAAACTTAAGGCCTAAGTCATATCATAATGAGCTTTGTCAGTTACAACATGGCTGCCGGTCAAGCTGTTCTATCTGTCATGTTATGTGAGGGCAGGGACCAGTGGATGCAAGGGACGTGGGTAGCAGCTGGCAAGCCTAAACCCCTTTGGGACTTACTCCCTGTGAGCCAGCGAGACAGAAGGAGAAAGACAGCTGACCAGTGTGAGCCTCTACATTAGACACGCAAGGCACTGGGACATTGGCAGAGCTGGACAGAAGACTAACACACAAACTAGAAGGGAAACAGGGGTCCCGACTGATACGTTTTTGGACAAACACAACCACCAACACCATGAGTAAGACACGCACACAGCCAAGCATGCACACTTACACTCAAAATACACAAAATATTTTTGGGGATATATTCTTTCTTTCTAGTCCGTTGTGCTTTTATTTTTATGCACTGAATACATTTTTTTTTTTCAATTTGATTTGGTTACTATCAGTGTGAGAAAGAGAATGGCCGAAGATCAGATTTTCTGTTTAATTTCAATTAACAAATGTATTCCATCGATTCATCCATCCATCATAAACAGCCACGGCTTATCATTAAAGTGATTTCATGTTTTGTCAAGTAATTGACATGTTGTTGTGCACTCTGAGGTATCCTGCTAGACAGGCACCGTTGCCTGTGATAACACACTGTAAATTCAGACACTAATGAAACGCCAGGATGTGCTGTAAACCAAGTGTGAATTAGCAGAGTGAGGGTTGGGCCAGAACGCCTTTTCTCGATCCATCATGAGTGAAAGGTTGAAAGGGAGAGAGTTATTGAGAATTTTTTTTTTGAGAAATGGAAAGAGAAAGAGAAAGGGAGAGGGAGGGAGAGAGAGAGAGAGAGAGAGAGAGAGAGAGAGAGAGAGAGAGAGAAAGAGAGAGAGAGAGAGAGAGGAGAGAGGTGTGTGAGGTGTGAAAGTCAGAAAAGGAAAAGAGCAGAGACGCACGCAAAAAACGTAGGCTGAGGTCACTGCAACCTTAGATTAGATTTGTTGCTTCCTCTCTTTCTGTCTCTCCCTCTCTCTCTCTCTCTCTCTCTCTCTCTCTCTCTCTCTCTCTCTCTCTCTCTCTCTCTCTATCTCTCTCTCTCTCTCTCTCTCTCCCCGCACCACCTCTCCTACCTGATTAATTTCCTCGGTGGTGCAGTCAGCAAGTTTTTTATTGAATGCCCATATGTGCGTAGACACACGTTGTCAACAGCTCTCAGATAGAGCAACAGTAGGCCTTTGGGTTACAGCAGGGAGAGCTTGACGTCTACATGTCAAATGAATCACGACTCATTCTATTGTCATCATCTCCTTACACTAAAGCAGCGAGTCCCGAGAAAGTGTTTTAGAAATGCCTTTGATGAGGTAAATGCAACAAAAAAAAACATCTGTTCATAATGTAATATAATATATAATATAATGTTGTTCAGCATAGGTTTCAAGCTTCCCATTAATTAAATACATACTATGTGTAAATGTAAACAAAATGAATGTATTATCAGTAAATTCATTGCAAATGTTTTAAGTGTCAAGTATGTTTAAATAACATTTCATTCGCTTTTATTCTCCAAATGCCTCCCGAGCTGACATCTTTCTAAATGTATGTCAGTTAGAAATTCAGTTAATTTCTCACAGGCCAAACCAAGTTGCACCTGCTTTAATTGTACTATTGAGACATTAGAAACATAAAAACAAGACATGGCAATCGCGTTTACGGACAATAAAGATGGTCAACTATGCAACGATGTTTGTGTCTTCTGTGAGTTTTATTCCCAGAAAAAAAGGCACTCACTACATCGAATGTAATGCTTGCTCAAAAGACATTGTTAGCAGGTTGGGTACAATGTTACAGATGATTTTGGGTCACAGCATGTACTGTTACGGTAAAGGTATTCAACATCCACATTTATTTCATTAGAAATGCATGTGTTGTAAGACTATAGATTTATTCAAATCTTTTGGAGTAGCCATTAGTCAATAGTCTCACCGAAGTACCTGTAGATGATAAGAAGGCATTAAAAATACATCAGAAGTGATTCTATGTTGTAGAAAATATAACAAAGACCTACTTAGCAAAGCTTACAGTAAATAAGTAGAAAAGTCAATCAAAGGACAAAACTGTTTTGTTCAAATGATGCTAAAAGGTCAAAAATAAAAATACTGTGTATATGATTAGTTTGGCTATTTGAGCAAAAGACAAACTGAATTATATTAACACACAAGCATGCATTTGAAACTCAAATAAATCTTAATAAAAAAAGTTCAATCTTCCGTAAATGTAAAATACCTTCACAGACCAGCCCTAATAATTGTTCTGCATTTAGATAAACGGTTTTGAAAAAAGTTCTGATATTAAACAAACAAAAACAGAGCATTACTTAGTGTGAATGAATGCAGTATTGTTTATTTAGTTGATAAAACCACTACACTACCCTAGAGGATTGGCCTCAGCAAGTTAGTTTGTTCTAACTGGTTTGCTATTGGCTAAACGTTCAATGCAACCGTGCACAAAGTGAGTATCTGTTTGTAATTACCTCTTAGTACACAGTACACAAATCCTAAGGCTACATTTGTATAGTCAGACCAGGTAGGAGTAGGATAGGATTTCTGTAAAATAAATGCATTCATTGCCTATTTATCCAAGAGAAGCCATCCATGCCTACTCTCATTCATCAGCCCCTGAAGTCAGTTTCTATTCTTAACGCCAGAAAATAGCAATTGCAGTCAGATATAACAAAGCACAGGTCGATACTTTTCCTTGAGATAGATGCTCAGATACAGGGTCTCTGGTTCAGGGTCACTTTCTCTTTAAAAGTAAAAAAGAAAAAAGAAACATTGGTAAGGTTGAGCAAAAGGATGTTGGCAAGAAAGCTGTTCACTGAGAACAAAGTAAGTCAAACACTCTCAGTATTAAGAGACACTGGGTGTTCAACAATGTAACTCTTCTTTTTGGCAACACTTTTCAATGGCTATATCACAGCGACATCTGAGCAGTCCCAAAGCGAAGGCATACAAAACAGAAAGGCACAATTCATCAGATAACTTTGCAATCTCTCTTTATGGGCTTGTATGGGGCTGGAGCTCTTTGTCCTCTAGCATCTTGTCACTCTCTCTCTCTTTGGCCTGCGCTGGCACGAAACTGTTGAGCTTGGTGCGCCCCGTCGGAAGATTTAATAAGCTGCCGTTTCCCGAGTTCCCATTCTCTCCCTCGTCCTCTGCCTCTCCGTCCTCTTCCTCCCCACCGTCATCGCCCGGCACAGTGGCGCGGCCCATGGTTTCGCACGCTCGTCGCACGTCCTCCGGGATGTGCCTCTTCACGTCGCGGTTCCGGTTGCGCTTGGCCTGCTTGGTGAGTGAGCTGAAGCGCAGGTTGAACAGGTTGTCCTCGGAGGACGAGGGCGTCTGGGGCTGCTGCTGCTGGGACTGCTCCTGCTCACTGGCCCGTCGGCCGTAGGATACCATGGCACCTCTCAGCCTCAGGTTGTTGAGTTTGGTATCGATGCTCTCCTGGGAGGAGGTCTTGAAGCGTTCGGTGTCCAGGCTGGCGAAGACTGCCCGTTTCTCTGGGGAGAGCATGTCCAGGGAGTGGGCGCGCTGCTCCTGGCCCAGCTGCCGGCGCTCCATGCTGCGGATGGCGGCGGCACGCTGGAGCTTGTCGTGGACCTCCACGCTCAGGCGCCGTCGCGTCTCTCGGAATTCCGCACGGACATTGGCCTTCCACTCCGCTGATCTGGCCTTGAACTCCCCGACCTGATAAAAAAAAAAAAAGTAAATACAAAGCATTGGATGAGGAATGAACTATGTCTTATTGTTAAAATAATGTAACATTGAAGGACAACATCTGTCAATAGTAATACCGGACAACTAAAGGTGTCCACAAAGTAAAGATAGTATATTACATAGATCACGTTATGTATATTTGACAATTACTGTGAATTATCTGTGTCGTAACAATTAAATAGACTGAAATGAGCCTGCCAATTTACGGTCAGCACATGAAAGGTTTTATCTATTTCTCCTTTATGAACACAAGGGGGAACAAAAGTACATTCATTTTCCCCCTGAGACATTTACTGAGGTTCCCGGCCTCAAAAACCAACACAACAACTCCTAACCACCATACTGTCCCTTCAGATCAATAGCTCTCAGTCCGCTTGTTGTCTACAGTACATAACATATAATGGCTGCCTGTTGTCGAGGCTCCAGATGAGTGACCTTTCAGTTTCCATTGCTCTAATAGAATGACAGACGCTGTAATTCAATACACCCCACCTCCTCTTTGGTCTTTTTGGACAGCACTCGAAGCCAGTCGCCGATCATGCTGAGGACAGCAGCGAAGTAGGCCAGGCCCACCAGAATCCAGAACCACACCAGCGGTTTGTACCACTTCCTGTACTCAATCTTACGGTCGCCACCTAGAAATAAGAAAATGTTTGACATGAATATGATGTCATTAAAACATTCCTTGTAGGCAGAATAAACTAAACAAGCAGATGCATAGCCAAATTAACAAATGCAAAGTCAAATGGATCAAACGAATGTCCCAAACAAGTAACCACTAAATCAATTTAAAACCGATATTTAATTTAAATTTACAGTGCAGTCATAGGGTCATATAACAACTATTAGCCCGATGGTATTACCTGCCACATAGTCTCCTATGCCAACAGTGGTGAGAGTAATGACTACAAAATAGATAGCCTCTAGTGTAGTCCATCCTTCAATGTGTTTGAAGATGACAGCTGGGAGAGTGACGAATACTATACAGCCGGCCAGTATAAAGAGGATGGTGGATGTCACACGAATCTTGGTCTGGCTGATCTGTCTGTGCTTTTGCTGCCGAAAGAGAATCATGTCATGTGAGAGACGGAGCAGAAGACAACCACTCTCATGAGACTTACACAGGGCTGCATTAGTGCGGACCTCAAACCTTTCAAATATAACCTTATATTTGAGCCTATTGATTCAACCAACACAATTAGCAAACTAATTTGACTAGGCTCGAGCAGTGCAAGCTAATTAACTAATCATGTTTTTGTTGTCACAGAAAGTCATTCATTTAGGACCTATGTTGTCTGAAGTGAGAGATGAGGCCAGAGTATACCTATTATAATTATTATTAATACATGTGTTTTCATTACGTGCCTTGTGAACAATAGTCTCAGTCAACCCTGTGTAAATCAATACATTTAAAACCCTGTAACTCACCTAGAAGCATTGAATCTCAACAGTCTCTCTCTCTCTCTCGCTCTCTCTCTCTCTCTCTCTCTCTCTGTCTCTCTGTGTCTCTCTCTCTCTCGCTCTCTCTCTCTCTCTCTCTCTCTCTCTCTCTCTCTCTCTCTCTCTCTCTCTCTCTCTCTCTCTCAGCTCTCTCTCTCTCTCTCTCTCTCAGCTCTCTCAGCTCTCTCCTCTCTCCATCAAAGCCCTTTACAACAAAGCACCTCACCTAATCTCAGACAGACCTATTCAGTGAGCCAGACAACAGCAGCCTCATCTGTGAAGTGAATAGACTCAGACTTAATGTCGAAGGCACATTGTTGTTACAGTTAATGCGATCATAAAAGGTTTTACACAAGACATGCACTTTTCAGTGTGGGGAACATAATTCGGCCTTTAGATCGTGGTTGCAAAAAGCTTTGACTACTTTATCTCATTACTGTAACAAGTGCTTGCTCATGTGCTCAACTCACTGTCTGTGCAGTTGGTTGTACTCGGTCTGGTTTCAATTCCTAGTTAGTGATCTATAATGCATTATGTTCATTCACAACTCATATTCCATGTGTTCCCTATGCCAGATATTGTGTTAAATGAATAGCACTCACCCTGAATATTTTCTCCACCCTCAAGATGCTCTCAACGAAGATAGTCCCCAGCTGGTCTCCAATCCCAGCCAACAGGAAACCAAACAGTGGAATACCAAATATGGCATACAGGATGCAGAATATCTTCCCGCCCTCTGTGCTCGGGGCTATGTTGCCATACCCTTGTTCATTAAATATTTGATCATGTGGAGGAGTAGGAGGAGGTAGATGATGAAGAGGAGGAAGAGGAGGGAGAGAAATAAATAAGTATAAAATGATTCACAGTTGAAGCTCTAACGTACATATGTGTTTCCTGTGACTTTGGGTTCAAAGTAAATACGCTCTTAGACAGTAATTACAACTCTCTCAGAGAACATGACTAATTACACTCCCTTTGGAGAAAAAAAAAGATTGAACAATGAAGAGGGCGGGCGAGACAAAGGGACAAAGCCTTATCTTTAGCAGCACATTTGGGTTCGCATCATTCAGCTTAACCCCATGAAGAGAGCTATGGACCGTGGCATTGAATAAACTGATTACATGCAAATTCACATGAAAATGTAAGGAGGACCTCGCCAAACCACGAGTTCCCCTCCCCTTTTTTAATACTCAATCGTATTTTATTTTCTAATCATGAAATTAGAATGAGAGAGTTTTAATAACTCAGCTTACATGAAAGAATGGAGCTTCATAAACATTCCAAATAAATATGACTTCCTCCGTCTGAACTTCACGTGGGGCAACTTGGTAACTGTGGCAACAACCGTTGTTTAAGCAGCCGGACCTGTCATGTCCATATTGTGTTTGATTACAGTGGAGTGTATGAGCTGACTGTAGTGTGCAGGTGGATGTTTATAATAATAATAATAAAAATAATAATAATAATAATAATAATTATTATAATTATAATTATAATTATTCATTTTATTTATAGGCCTAGCGCTTTACTGACACCCAAAGACACTTAACATCTACATAGATAACATGGCAAACAAAAAAAACAAACTATTAAACAGATAGAGGGTGAACAGCAAGAGCAACAACAGTTCAAACTACAAGTATCATAAAAAGTCAGCAATGCATTAGAAGGATAGGACTGGGACATTTGGACAATTTACGTATTAACTTGTCATTGATTGTTTACAGTACTGCTGAGTCTGTGGTCAGTAAGAAAATGTGAAGTTTGAAATTGAATCCAGTAGCAGCCTTTGTCATTGATAATTGACTATCTAGTTAACAGAAATTGGTGGCAATAAACAAAGCAGTTTATTTTTATTAATTTCTAAAAATACTTTGAACAGACTCTGAACCACAAACAGATTTACCTCTACTGTCTGTTTTTACTGTAGTTCTGACACGCCACATTTCTTAATGAACATTAATACGATTTTAATTGCCATTACTGTGTGAATTGGTGCAAGTTAAATATTTTTTGAAATGCAGAGAATTTGGAAGGTAAATTCAACTTGTGTGAATTTGGGAATTCCATAGACAATATCAGCTTGAGGAATGAGCAAAATCGAGATAGAACAAAGTGGATTTACCAAGCAGAAAATAACTCATATCGAGTAGATGCAAACAGTTGGGCGTTTTTTTCTTTCTTACCTATAGTTGTGATGACAGTACCAGCGAAGAAGAAAGCACTGCCCAGGTCCCAGTGACTGGAGTTATAGGATGTGTCTCCGATTGGACTCACTCCAGCACTCACAGAGTCCATCGCATGCTGAATAATGATAAACAGGAAACATATCATTTTTCACGGTTAGTCAACACAGACATTGTAAAATTCAAGAATTACAGAATCAGCAAAAAATAAATAAATAAGAAAACGCCTCTGCTTTAAATTAAAAAAAATGTATAACCATAATGCTGTGAAAGGAATAAGCATATTCAACTGCCTTCTGTGTTTAAGGGTGTTATATAATGCACGGGACAGCAGTTGCAGTTGAAGGTTATTTAATCGACTGTGACTATCTGTAGTTGGGCATGGAAGGTCAACCAGTTCATAACGGGATGGAAGGACAGAGGATAAGAATGAGGGGTTTGAAAGATAGAGAAACGGGGGCAGGCGGGAGAGCGCTCATTGTGGCGTGCAGTGAGGAAAAGAGAGAGACAATTTAAAAGGTAAGTAGGATAAGGCGTTATGCTGGAAATTGGGGTGGGTAAAAAGTAGAGGAATGGGGGGCATGGGGTTGGATGAGTGGTAGGGGGAGGAGAAGAATGAAGTGGAACAGGGTGGGGAGAGTTTTTCCTCTCAGCCCAGATGGTTTTCCTGGGTATGAGCCGGAGTAACCGGGAAAGAGCCCTGTTTTACTGAACAGCACGTGGGAAAGTAAGGTTAACAACTGGACAAGGGCACCAACAGTCAGCTATAAAATATGGTATAAGCTTGGGAGCTTTGCTGTCAACTAATCCTGTTTATGATAGTAGGGCTTCTGTATGTTATAAGTAGTGTGTTGGCAATGTAAAAAAAAAAACGAAGAAAAGTACTGGCTGACACTTCAGCTCATACAGATTGTACTAAACATTTTCTTTAAAGTCTAAACAGCAACTAAACCTCTGAACATTATACAAACCAAACCTATCTCAGTAAATACAACTGCATACTTCTCTGCACAGTGGATATGGAAAAACAAGATGGTTCAAATGTTCCCCTTCTGCATGAGCAAATTTCTATGAATAATAATCTACTACATTTTCTTGTTGTGAGCCACCTGGCACCTGAAGTCTTTTGTCTCTCACCTCTTCGATCTGGGGGGTTTTATTCAGTGCAGCGCTCTTCTCCTTTTATCTTTAGGTCCTTTTAGTAGAGCAAACATCAGCCAGATAGAAATCACTTACATTACATACTACAGTACATCTAAGAATGAGCTTAATTTTAGTTTTAGATGCTCTGTATTCCATACCTCCACAGACAGGAAAATGCTACGATAATTAATTATAATAGAAGGTGGTTTCTTACATGGAAGGCATCTTACTACATGCCTAAATCTACACATTATATTTCTCTGAAAATATAATGTACTTTTCTTTGCTTGCCATTAAATAAGGGACATTTTGGCTATTTGTATTGATCAATATATCATTTATTTTGCTAAAGTAAAATAAAATTGCCACAAGTTCTTGATAGGGATTCCAGCAAACCCTTTCCATAAAATAAATGATATTCTGAGCATACTGTCAATTTGGAAGCAGCTAGTAGTTCCTCATGAAATATGTATCAATCCATCTGACATATATTTAAAAGGATACAGAGAGCAGCAACGCTGAACATCGCCACACATCAAGGCCCACGGTCCCTCATAAATATGGACGATTTGAATTCAAAATAGACAAGCACTGAGGAGCTTCCTTAATTAGATTGACTTCAATTTCTAAAATTAGATTACTAAAGATAACAACAGAGCAGACATCACTACCCTGTCAATACATTTTATTTTTTATTATTTAGGAATAATGCACTGCATTCACTGCTTTTACAGTTACAAGTAGCAATTCGTTTATTTTTCTCATGCCATCAGAGGACACGCAAAAAGTTAATAATATGCGCTGTGCTAAATCGAATGTACTGATTGTACAAGACAAAGATATATTACAGCCGAAGGTTAATTAACCTTTTTCTGGATGCTAGGGGAGTTAAAAATAGCATCTTGCACATGCAATGTATTCAAATCTATTTTTATCCTTTTCACTACTTACAGATTGCAGTACACATTCACACATTGGCAAATATCAGAAATTATTTAAAACGAAGATTCTTTGTTACTTTAAATACCTTAGCTCGCTTACTGCACTGCCACTTAATTAGGAACCAAAGCTCCTCTCGTAGTGCAGATGCTCAGCCCCTCAGTATGTCCCTGCACCCTACAGTGACGCCCCTGTGAGCTGCAGCGGGGGACTGCTCCCTGTCAGCACTGCATCTTTAACCTTCACTGTCTCCTTAACACACAATGGGGGGGCCAGGAGGAGAAAGGTGCCAAGCACTCCACTTTGCGGTTACAGGACATAATAGCCAGGTGTATTTCAATAGCCAGACCCTGAACCAGATTGGTGTGTCTTTAGTAAACCTGGTATTGATTTTCTTTCTGTTTACAGCTAAGCAAAGGTCAATGATTTTAGACGGGTGAGAGAAACCAGCTTACTATACTAATGCTTCATCACAGCCCTTTAGCGCCATCATATAGGGGAAAATGTACCATAGACATAAATGGATAGTCAAATATGGAATATAACTTCAGATAAGATTATTGCGGTTCTAACCACACAGCATTTGCTTTACGGCCAACAAGGTGTAACTTAACCAGGACACGGTGTGCATTCTTGTCCGTTTGCTTGTGCGTATGTGCACGGTTTAAAAAAAAAAACTTCAGCTTTTACTAGGTGGCTGCTTAATGAGAAAAGGACCATGGCCTAATAAGTGAAGTGTATTCTGTGAAAAGAAGTTACGTGAACCACAGAAGAGCAACCAGGCTCGATTGGCTTTGGTGACAGCATGGGTTTGCATTGCACCAAAAACGTGTGAGTCACAGCATGGCAGGGGACAGCCAATTAGATTCAACATCCTGGTGATCACACAGTGGGTGGGCATGGAGACTCTTCAGGCATAATCAACGCAATCTCTCTCTGTGTCTCTCACACGGACACACAGAAACACAGAAACACAGACACACAGACACACACACACAGACACACACACACACACACACACACACGCACACATGCACCTACACATCCAACAATATACGTTACTTACCCCTCTTACCCTCCCCATTTCTCTTTAACAGCTTTTTAATTTTATTTTTAAAGGTACCATATATCTGCAGCTGCCACTTCTTAAACACACACACACACACCCCCACACACAAAGTTGTCATATCCCCGTTTCTGTCTCTGCCAAACAGTTTGACAACAACGAGTCATCGTTGCTGGGTCACCACCTCCAGTGGGAGAGACGAAGGAGTGAGTGACAGGTGACAGGTTTGGTGAGGGGCCTGTTAGCCGCACACAGAAATATCAGACACTTTGATGGAGTGTTTGTTTGACCGCACAGTCGCACACCCCACAGGCTCTTCTTCAGATGACGATAAGATTTCCTTCACTTTAAGGTTTTGTTGGGGTGGTCATATACAGTACTGTGCATAAGTTTTAGGCAGGGGATGCTGTTTTGAAGGAGAAGGGTGGTCCCACCAAATGTTGATTTGATGCCGATTTGCTTTTCCCTCACTTTGTATTTTATGAATTGATAAAAAAATAAACAATTAAAATATATAATTTTTTATGTTAAATTTTTTCTAACTTTAAAGACTTCACACCTGCCTAAAATGTTTGCACAGTACTGTAAATAAAAAAGAAACCAAGATAACTTGTGTCTGCTGTTTATAAATAGAATGTGCTTTTAGTGAAAATAAACCCCCATGACAAAATCAATGTATTTATTTGTTTGATATTAACCCCAGTGTTTTCCGCTGGCTACATCAGCCGTTATGTCATTATTTGCGCTTTGAAAAGTAAGCTTTAAGGTTAAAGTTTAAATAATTTGAATTTATAACCCAGCGCTCGGCGGCAATTTGGAATGGTGCGCTACACCAAGGGTATCTGTTCCCCATAGTTGGGCACCACCGCTCTCTCCATAGGAAACCAATAGCACAGCCAGCGTAGAGTGGTTGTACCGCGGATCATGTGTGAGCGCCCTACATCTACAGGAATCACTGCCATCCAGTAGTGAAAATATTAAATAGAGTGGTTATGCGTCATGCAAATAAATCTGGCTTTTATGCTGCCAAAGGCCATTTTATACCAATCAAATTCATTTTGACTGTTGTCCACTACTGACTTTCACCCATGATTATTATCCATTGAGTAAACAAATGTAATACAGAAGAAAGGATGTCCCCTCATTTTGCCACGGCTGCTTCTATGGATAATGGGGGAAGCCAGTGACTACTCGTCCATGCAATAAATAATTGATTCCTTATGGGGCTCCCCCGGGCACACCAATGTTTTTATTTCCCTTTCCTACCTTTAGGAAACAATACCAGTGGATTCTTCAAACTAGTGATAGCTACTTTAATGCCTCTAGGGTTGGCCGCTGTGAGGCCTTTGAAGATAGAAAAGCAAAAAGAAGCTACAGAAGAAATAATCATGGTAGAGGTGTTAGAGGAGTAAACGAAGGAGAGAGAGAGACAGCAGGGAAGGTACTTTGTTTCTCGCTGGAGCAGCGTAAATGCTACTGTTTTGGAAACTGGAGCACACCAAATGGTGTGTGGTTGCCCCTCTCTTTGGGGTCGTTCTGACCTAAGACACAATCCAAAATGTCTTCTTCAGGCAACACAACAAAGTGTGCCGCTTGCTTACTTGCGCACAACACATGAATTACATACAAACAATATTGGTCCAATGGCTTTCTTTTTTTCACTTGTAAGCCATATCACATGCTAGGGTTGGGCTCTACACAAACTATAGATAGGGGTTAAGTGAGGTCTTCTCCTCCAGGAGTCATGTACATCTGCTTCCTGAACGGCATCCCAGGACACTTAAGTTGGTACAAAATAATACCTTGTTTTCAGTTTCCTCATGGAATACCAACAGAGCTGTCAGGGAGCAATAACACAGCTTCGATTGACACAGGATATCCCACCCAATATCTGTCTATTACATCTTCTGTGCAGCTGTTTGAAATTTCTGGCTGAATAAACATTTACTAGATCCCCAACGTGAGATAAAGCTGCGCTGGCCACCTCTTTCCATCATCTCACACTTTCACACCCCATCGTTTGGCACACTCAAGTGCTGAAGGAGATCTCGAATTTTCTTGTCTCCGATCTCCAGCACTCCCCCGTTTGATGTATGGTGTTTTACCTTGCCCATTATTTTTGCAGTGTGATGTCACAGAGCAAAGGCTAGCAGTGCCCTGCAGTAAACTGTAATATTATATGGGGCTGATAGACAACCTGATATACAGACCAGTTCCCACAAATACATGTTCAGTATGGTATCAGTACACAAGATTAAAGGCATCTGTATAAATTGCTCCTTTCACATGCAAGACTACGCTTAATCTCAACCCAGATTTTGAATATTTCCCACATGAGAAAAACATTGATCTAGAGCAGACAAACAATTTACATTTTCTAGGTTTGTTACATAAATCGTCTTGTTACCTTATTTAGCAAGCGTGGGTTTACTTTTATCAATAGCTAAATCAATACCAGGCCTTAATAATTCCCAGTAATTATCCCCAATATTCAGCTGTAGGCAGATTGATATACATTTGTTTTACGTTTGTTTTAGATGTGTTATGTAAGCAGGAATATATTACATGGAGTCAAGCCACCCACTTGACCTTTCACTCTTTATATACTGGTAAAGTAGCTACATAACAAAGACTGCTGGTGGATTGTCTCACTTCGTCAGATTGTTCATCGATGCATCTGAAATGTCACCGAGCATTATGGTTGCTGCAGCGGAGCCCCTAGGGATCATTTTATGCCCCGATTAGTGCTGTCTGTGGGACAGCCTCCCAGGTCAATACACACTTGGCACATATTTATCATTTACAAAATACAACCCACCAGTGGTGGGCACTGAGCATTGTGTTTTCCTATTCACAGACAGGAACTCCATTTTTCCAAGTGAATGAGTCATCGACACATGAGGGCACAACCCTGACAACCAGCTAAATGTGTCCTTGCTTTTTTATGGTAAATTGATGTGAACATTTATTTTTACACTTTCCATGAGCTTTGAAACCAGCTATGACAAGTCACGCATTCACTGCTGAGAGTCCATTAAGCTTGTCATCTTGGTAATAAATCTGAATCTGAATTCACTCTAAACATACAGCATCTGTTTTTAAGAGTCAATAAACTCATTACAACAACAATGGCCTTTAAACGGCATTCATCTCTGCAGCGTTCAGACAGAGGGTGTCACAAAAGACGGGTCCTGGAGCTTGAAATACGTTTTTGCCACACTATAATCTGTAAACATGTGCCTTTAGGAAGAAGGAAGAAGCCATTTGCAGCATTGTTACGATCACATTTAGCTTTCATTCCCAACATTTACCTGGATGAGGGCTTCCAGCTCTGAGGGGCTGACACAGCCGTGTCTCTGCAAGAAAGAGGCCTTCTCCAAGGTGATGCTGTCCTTCTGGTTGCTTTCAAAAGGCTGCTCCAGTGCCTGGAACACCAGGCCGCCCACCACCAGGTAGGCCAACACCACTATGAACACGGCCAGCACCGTCTTCCATTTCATGACGGAGTGAAGCGCCGAGAACTCGTAGCTGCCGTCCATACTGGCCACCACGCTGGCTGAGCGGGAGGAGATGGAGAGGCGTGGCAGCAGGCAGTGACCGTTGGGCTTGGTCTCACAGTCCAATGGGTTCTGCATGGTCGCTACGCTGGCCTGGACCAGGCTAGACTGGACCATCCCTGGCTGGTCCTTCTTGGGAGGGGCCAGGTTGGTTTGGACTGCCGCTAAGGAGAGAAACGGGGAGATTAATAACTGAGTCATCAGATAAAGGATTTTATTATGCAATTTTTAAAAATTATTAATACTCTGATAAAACTGTTCAGATCTACTAACTCCGGTACTGGAATTCAACCCTTAATATTGCAAAATGATCTTGAGAAATTGTAGGGTGGTTGCTTGGAATAGGGTCTGTTAGTCAGTCCTTCCCAAAACAATTACAACAGTGCATTACTTAGTGTCAGTAATAGAGGAATTGAAGAGTACTTTAATCTCTCTCTCTCTCTCTCTCTCACACACACACACACACACACACACACACACTCTCACACACACACAAACACACACACACACCAGCGCCAGCACACCAGCATCTACACACACACAGACACACACAGACACACACAGACAGACACACACACACACACACACACACACACACACACACACACACACACACACACACACACACACACACACACACGGTTGAGTGATGATGCATATAACTTTATCCCAGCAGCCTAATGATGAAAGCTATTAGTACTGTGAGCTGGAACCTACATTATAGCCCATGATCATGAAGGAATGTTTACTATACAGGAACATTTTTTATTGTTTTATCTAAAGAAAAGAACCTGTTTGTCTTTGTTTCTATATCAACGGGGACTACTTAGTGTTGACGTTAGACCGACCATAAATGATTGGGCTGAAAACTATTTATTCACCTTGGTCCTTTGTGGTTTGTATGAGAACAACGATCTACCACAGGCCATTGATTTTGGAAGCCCAAAACATGTTACAGTAGTTCATAAAAGTTGAACAAGAAAAAAGTGAATTACACACACACATACACAGACGGAAACACACAAATGCGGACACAAAGATACATACACAGACACACTGAAACACGTACAAACGCACTGACATTGTGTCTCAAGGGCATCCAGGAAGTGTTTCACTCTTATTCAGTAGCTTTAGATCCTGTTAGTTGATCCTTTAACATGAATTAGGAGTAAATTAATCAATGCTGGCTGATGTCATAGTGATGGGAATACAGCAAAAGACTAAACAACACAGGCACTTTGAATACCGTATGTGGGTGGCATGATCAGGCTATTTTTGGACCATGAGAACCGTATAACAACAAATGAAAAAGGGGAAAAGGTATACATCTATACCCCAAAAATGTGATTTGTGAATTGTGCAGTGGAAGACGTTGACTTTTCCACTTGCCAATTATCTTTTAGGCTTTGGTTGACACAGTGTTTTAATTGCCGTTCCATATCCAACATAACAACACACTTACAGTATACTTAAGCCAAAAACCTAACTAGACTGACAAAGTAATTTGTTGCTTTACACATCACATGAGTGGAATTGCACACGTCAGCCCTTCTCGGTAACTCCCACACCACGTCACAGGACTGTCGAACTATTGTTCTCTCAATCTAAATGAGTCGATTTGAATAGCTATCCAACATATAGGTTGACAAAT
Organism: Galaxias olidus; assembly: GCA_026901105.3. Lineage (NCBI taxonomy): Eukaryota > Metazoa > Chordata > Actinopteri > Galaxiiformes > Galaxiidae > Galaxias > Galaxias olidus. Next base: position 50,950 of record JAPMUY010000252.1, on the reverse strand, counting down.
GTTTTAGACAAAAACGAAGCATCAGATTAATTAAAAAATGTAAAACTATACGGTTTAGATATAGGTGAGAGATTTTTACATTGATTCCGTTGCCTACGAAACACTTGTCTAACATTAACTTGTAACAAAAAACCCATTGTGAACTCTTTCTCATTGGTCTTCATAATTCCTCAAATTAGATTTATGGGGGTAAGCATAGCTTCTAAATGCTTCTATTTCTCTGCATTTTAAATTGCAGGTGTAAAACCTGGCTCCAAAAAAGAAACAAAAAAACATGTCAACAGTGGCACAGTAGGACATTTGAATAAAAATGTACATGCATGAAGGAAAACATCTATTTTAAAGTGATATGATTGCTGTAACTGCTTTAACAAATGCCAGTGGGAAAGATGTATGCAATAAGAGAAGAATATCCTAAATTAACTCAAGTGGCATAATGGCACACACAAAAAAGGAACCCCCAACTAGAAATGAATGACGGTTGGTAACCTATGGCTCTCTGCCCAATAATTCTGTAAGGAACAAAAAGGATGGTTGGCATCTCCCCAGACCCCCACCCCATGTGTGTCTAAAACCCCGTTGCGAAGCGTGCGCTCTGTAGACACAGCTGTGCCCATGGCAAAGATAAGAAAGAGCCCTTGACTGAAAATATAATTGTAAAATAATAATAAAAATAAAAGATTAATATAAGTAGCACTTTTATGCATTATTCTCCAATCTCTATCGGTGCTTCTGGAAACTGTTCTTCGCAATAAAATATATGAACATAAAAGCTAATCTCACCCCTATTTTAAATTAACAAACAATAATATTGTCCTATTGCCAACAGGCCTAAAACAATTGTGAGTGATTACCAACCTTGCTCCGGGTCCCAATTGACTTGTTTCCTTGGGTTTTCTATTGGAAATTTCATTGCTGTCGCTATTTTCAGGACGTAAATATGCAATAAATATGCTTGTAAAAATGAAGGAGATATGTCTTGATCAACTTGCGTCCTTTTTTCATATATGTCTTAATATTTGTATAATATAAAAAACAGGATATCGCTTAGTGCTGTAGGCTACACGAAAAAGCGCAGAGGATAAACCGTTGCCACAGCCCATTGTCTCGCTCAACCTGCCTTGCCAATCGCGCATGGTGCCGGCATGTACAAATTGATCGCTGTGAGCACTTGACGTGCTGTCTAAGGACCACCCTACACCTCACTTCACTCACAACGAACAGAACCATCTGGTCAGAGAAGGAGTTTGACATAGCCTACAATAAAGTCTATAGCCTATATTGACAAATGGGAGGGCTTAATTTTGTTTCATAAATACGCTTTCCAACTATTGTTCAAGAAATAATAACAAACCAAACACTATTGAAAATGTATTAACATTCACATTTTCAAAAAAACATTAGGCTAAAATAATACAAATCTCTGGAGTTAATTAAAATCTGTTGTTTCTGACAAGAAGGATGTGGGCTCATTGGCAAAGCCAGTATAGAAGCAATAATCAGATTTTGCATCTTCAGGCCTGATAAAACAAATCGTCTCGGAAACCAAACAACTAACCTGTGTAAGCATTAACAGTATTCTGTTAAAAGCATATTCAAGCACAATATAATTACATCTAAATCAGATTAGATCCAATTTACTGATTTGCGTGTCAAATAATTCCTGATGGCTGCAACAAATTCTGTTGGAATCCAATAGAACACTATGAAAGTATTTAACGTAATCATAAGAAATTAATCATATAATACAATATCTGGAGTCATAGGAAGCATCGATTTCCCATTTCAAAACCATTCACAATAAAATAATAAAATAATACGAGCCAATAAATAATCCTAAACTAAAAGTAGCTACTGCTTTGCATTTGCAATAGTCTACGTTCAATTCAAATTCATTTTTCCCTTCTTCATAATATCGCTTTAATTGAATCAAATAATTTTAACAACACTAAAGTATTAAAAAGTGCCGTGTAAATAAAATAAACTCTGAAGAAATAGAATTTGAACGTACCTGCTACCACGTCATGACGCAATAGTACTTAGCAACCAGCATGGCGACGGGGAAGCTTCCTTTAATCTAGTGGAGTTTTGATAGCGCCAGCTAATTTGGCATATGGATTAAATGTTTAGCTACATTACTTATACATATTTATATATTTTACCAATATATATATATTGGAAGAGTATGGGATACGCTGAGCATATCATGGAAACCAAAAGAGGTAACGTTTTGAACAAGCTGGTGAGCTAACGTTACATTAGCGTACTTTGCGATTAATCTGCTTGGTGGCACCAATGGTGCTAGAAAGTGTTCATCTTTCCAGTCTGTCCATCGTTCCATGCAGGCTCCAGGCTCCAGCCACTATTAGCATTTTATTCAAATGATAGTTAATGCGTTCTCTGATCCAGGACAGAGCCTAAGTGGATTTAGAATGAGAGGACAATCACAGATGAGTTTAGAAAGTAGCCGTAAGTAATTTGATACATTCAGTGATTGAGAGACAATTTGTACTACATATTGTTTTATCTTTTGTAACTAGCATTACATTTCTAACATAATTGTTTTTTTAAATTATATGAAAAAAACGTGTTCGCTAAAAATTCCTTTTTTGTTGACAGCTTTCTGCCCTAAATCATCAAGCAAACTGTCTCAGTCTATTATCCAAGATCACATGGTGTCTCATTACAAAAAGGTCTACTCTGCTAAATGTAAGTTTGTTATTGGATAGAGCCTAGAGGCAAATTATATCTCCTGTTTGCACCATTCAGACTATATTGTTGCTTTAAGATAAATATGTTTTTATTTTACTTAAAACATACAGCCCTAACATTTTGCTTTGGTTTTTGAATCAATATTTTGGCTTGTCATAAGAGAACGTGTCTTCTGATATTTGGCTGTTCTATGTAGCTGCAATTGATACCTCTGTGCCCAAAAGCGTGACACACAGTGTGAAATGTAAGTATGAGACATCTAACTTAAAGCTCTACCTTCACCACCAAAGTTGATATGCCATTTTCAGAATAAGTAGGCAGCACTTCATGTTGCATGTGTTTTCATAGTTTTGCATGTCATTCCTAGACAATGACCAAATACATCGGGAACGTTCACGAATAGAGGGACGTCCTCAGTCTGCACACTCTACTTCCCGGACAAGCAGTAGAGCCAACATCAGAGCCTCCTGCTCTTCAGCCCAGGTAATTGTGGTACAGTTTATTGCCCATTTAGTATCTATCATGTAAATTCTTCATTGGTCAAAATTATACTGCCACACGAACAAATAGGGCAAAACTGAATAGCCTCTGAATTCAAATCTGTTACCTTGATTATGGTTTTCTTATTTATGATTCACTTCAATTTAAATGTAAAGGAAAATAGACTGAGAAGGCTCAAAATTATATTAATTTGAAATATTTTTTAATAATTTTCTTTTAGAGCAGAGTTTTTGCAGAGGAAAGTCCTTATTTCTGCCTTGGAAGTTCCAGTGTCTCAAATCCACGCATCAACACCTCCTTTCATGCCAAGCAGATAGTTTATCCATCATACACATTGGGTAGCACCCTAAGCAACTTGCACCTCATTCGACCCACTTCCGAACTCAGCTATGGAAGGACAGACAGGCAGCACTTATCTCGTTCCTGCGCAGCTTCTGGCACCCAGAGTAGCTATAAGGCTTTCATGGACCCCGTCCAGAAAACTTACAGCGGTGACCTGCTTCAAAAACATGCACATCTTTTCACTCCAGACAAACCTTTCACTCCAAAGACCCTAAAGTCAAATAAGGCTTCCTATCTGTCACAGTATCGCTACTATACACCACCACAAAGGAGGCCTGACCAGACTGGTACCAGTCCTGGACTGATACGTCAGGAGACAAATAATGGAAGGTGTGTTAAGTTCAAGTGCTCCCTGCTTGTCTCCCTGTGACTGCTATTCAAATAATATTCAGAATAATTTTTATATATTAATAAATAGCTATTTATATTATACATTTTTCTATGTCAACATTGAGCAGGGACTAGAACTAGACAGTCACATTTTTCAAACTATTTCAGTTATATTATTTCTGTTCCTTGTTGGCAAGAAGATGGGTGGATCACCTTGTGTAGACCGCTGATTAAAGATTAGTGGATGAGTATGCTTCTTTTATGCACATACTGTATTTCGAGAAAAGTGTTGTGAATTCCTTTTTTTATTTTCTTTAGCATGCAGAGCAAAGAATACTTGTCAGCTGACTTCGATGATCCTCCCCAGGCACGTTGAATACATTCAATTGAAATTATATATATATATTTATATATATACCTGTGCCACTATTTACACCTGTAACATTTCAGTCTTATGGATTTTCGCTTTTGAAAAATCGGTGTGAATGTGAATGCCACGCTCTTTAAATTTATAGTTTCATTTGAGGGGATGCCTGCATGACACGGAATGATTGACACATGTTTGATCACACAGAATAGAGAACAATGTCATAGATCTTGTGGCAATGTCAGGTTCTTGCCAGAAGGTAAATTATATAAGGGTAGAAGGCGAAGGGAACTTCAATCATATTGACAGCATTGCTTGGCTGGCGGTAGTAGGGAACAGCATCCAATAAAATACTCTCTCAAATTGGTAGAGCAGAATTATCTGTGCGTCAAGGTCAGTGGTAATACATTGATGGATATTCTGGCACGGTGTAAACAATTCTGGTATAGACACATCTAAATCCATACCAATAAAAGGCCAAATATACAGCATGTACACATGTTTAAACTATTCCTTTATTTTCGTCTTTTTTTCAGGGGCTTAGTACAACTGAGCATGAGTGGTCAGATGATGATGTCACACATCTTTCCTTCTCTGGAAAGCAAAGTAAGGGAATCCACAGCAGAAGTATTGATCACTACCACTCACCATTCAGGTAAGCCTATATATATATATATATATATATATATATATATATATATAGATAGATAGATAGATAGATAGATAGATAGATAGATAAAGGTTGCTGTTGTAATGCATATACTTTACAAAGAGGCTAAATGCGTTTTCTTTTTTAGAGCACCATCACCAGAAGGTATGAAGTCTCCAATTATGCAAAGAGTATCTGCAGAGTAAGTTCCATGGTTTATAGTAATTTCAAGCTTAGCTACTTGAGTAATGGGTCCAGTTAGTTTATTTTTTATCTTTTCAACATTTGCGTTTTAATTTTAAATTGGCTGTCTTGAGTAGCTCAAGTTTCTTGTGATTCACAACGTCAGTTGTTGCTTTGAGATCTCCAGACTGTTCTTTATAATCAGTAAAACTAGATTAGATTAATCTCTTCCAAAATAAGTAAATTAACGTTCTTTAATTTCTTTACAGGGAAGACGAATTAATGTACCTTGAATTCATTGCTGATGTAACAAATGAGATCCTGGTACGGGGACTTTTCTCTGACAAGTATGTCCCTTTTGAATAAACTGTTCTATGGACTTGACAGAGGCCTTACAATTTACAGCTAATCTCTTGCTTATGTTGGGTCATAAACTACAGGAGATAACTCATTGTACTCAATACTGAATCATGAACACCATAACAGTTGTTCAAACAGTGGACTGTGGTCGATAAGATTGTTCGAGCTTTATGCCATTTTGGGAGAATGTGATGTTTTTTATTTCCCATGCTAGGTTGCTAGAGCATGTGTTTGAAAGGCATATTGACATGAATAGACATCGACTGGATGAGGTAAGTGTTGTCGCTGTTTCAAATCATCTGATGGTAGATTTTAATTTTACATACTGAGACAGCACAAGGTATTAATGGTTTCATGTTTATATTTGGTCAAATGGACATTTCACGCATAGAACAGTACTCAAATGTGTGCAGTCAGTTTGTCAAAAACATTTTATGGTTGTCTTAAGCATGTGCTGACTTAATGATGGCACAAACACTCAATGTTTTCTACTTCATTTTTTTGTGATGAAGGATAAAATGCGCCATCTTCTGGAAGTGTTGCGTAAAGACTTGCAGAGTCCAGTCAACACACTTACTTCCAGTGCCGAGCCTGATAAAAATAAAATGGGCAACCTGCTGCATTCTAGACAAAAAACAGCTTTGGACCCAGGGTTTCCACCGTTGGAGACCAAGGAAGTTGATTACCTTTTCTCCTACTCGTCTCCTAGCAAACACTGTGAGCCTTTTGAAAGCGCAGTGCCCTTGTTAATTTCCAAACCATTACACAGTAGCTTGCATGAGAGTATTGCTTCACCTGCTGAGCCAGGTACTGCGGACATGGAAGCACTACAACGTAGCCCTGGGTCTCCTCACAGCGATCATGGAAGGGAGATTGATTTGGCCAATGAGTTTGACACCCATGCCAATCCAGTAGACAATCATGATGCACTGTCAAAAGACCTGGAGTCTTTGAGTGTGTCTGATACACATGATGGCAACCAGAAGGCATCCGACCAATTTATGAATACAGGAGTCTCCCTCAGTGATGATGAATTCTGACTTGTACTGCTTTTAGAAATAGTAAATGTTTTTTTCTATTTATACTTGTATTACGGTTATTAATGGGGACTATTGCTGCAAAAAAAAAAAAACAGTGTTTGGACATTTTCTCAACCTAACCAGAACAAGGTATATACTTCATATTCCCAATGTGTTGCCTGTCTGATAAATGCACTGTATTACATATGTCCACTTAGTGAGGCATCTTGCTGATAAAATGTGAAAGGAACATTCAGTATTGATTTGTTATTAATTATGCTAGTCGTGAAGTATTGGCAGGCAAAGCCTTATGAGATCAATCTCAAATAAATAATACATTGAGCAAAACTCCCAGGTGGCATAAAGCCAGATGGGAGGGGTGGTTGTTTGTTGAAGCTTTTGATATTCAAAAGCTTAGTTTGCTCTGCATGTTGAAGTAGGGCTCTTAGCCTGATAAACCAGACATCATGTGCTAGTTTTGCCATTTAGTTACACTTTTAATGATGTGATAATGTGAGTTTGGCATGTACAACTAGCAGCACTAAGCTGTGCTTGCTTCAATTCTATGTGATGGTAGGCAAAATGATTACAAATGTTCCTGGGCTTGCCATCGAATATGTAGTGTTTGTGTTCATTTGTTGATTGGCATATGTAGTTGGTTCAGTTCTTGGCTAACGTTTCTTAAGCTTGCTTTTGAAATTAGGCAATAGGATACATTTTTCCACACTGCTAATGTGCAATGATTTGGGTTGCATACATTTAGCTTATCAGCTAAAATGGTTTGATATAACCATTGAGTTTTTCACTGTAATAACTCAGAAAAGGTGTATAAATATAAAAATATATACGTGTGCTGTCTTGTTTTGAGGGTGTTGCTTATCAATATTAATGCAATGTGCTCTCTGAAATGTAGCTAAGAAGCCTGGGCTCGTAAACAATAGTTATATTTAACTTGGTCCTATGTGTGTTTGTGGATGATCATCCAGAGGACACAGTATTATCTTTGAAAGTGTAGTAATGATCTGGAACCTTTTATACATTTATTTTCATCAGATATCTTGTAAGAAGCCAATGCCCAAGTAAAACAGTTGACTATATGATTCTATATTAGAGTAGCTTTTTAATGTATTATAATTAAATGGTTTACGTTTTCATTAAAATAAATCCTATGATTTAAGGACTGAAACAATTCATGAAGGGTTCAGGTTACTTTTTTTTTTTTGGGGGGTTTCTAGAAATCCATTTCTCAAACACAATCATAACCACATACCTCGCTGCAAGACACTGGGATGTCTGTGAAATAACACACAGTAAAATGTAAACAGACAGCAGCAGTTTCAGCATTGGGCAACAGTCCCATTTCTGGCATTTTCATTGCCTGGCATTCCAGCTGTCTGATGTCATTGCCTCAATCCGTGATGTATCACGCCGCTGTTCAAGAACTATAAATTAAAGTATCATTTTGTAATACAAAAATATATACGTTATTTATATATTGCGTTAATTAATCCATTTTAGTAATACATGTGAATTATACAAAATAAAGAAAACATGAAACCTAACTGCAATTATAATGATTGGAAAGTAGAACCGCGGATGTAGATGAGTTGCACTTGTTGCGCTTTCAGCAGGAAGTGAAGCACGGGAACTCAATTTCAGAGCATAGCTTGCTACAACAACGGAATGAGTTGCATGGGGTTTTGCGTTTTGAGCTTCAAACATATTTTAGCAAGTTAGCTTACTTAGCTAGTACATAGCGTGGCCGTTAAGATATTATGTATGACATTTTAGCACTCAATATTGATGGAGAAACTGGATATTTTTAATCAAGTGCGCCAGTTGCTTCTGACAGGTAAAATATATATGCTATTTGCTTGTATTTAACGTTAAAGTTACTTGGCTAAACTGTTAGTGTTAACGTTAGCTAACTTCTCAAAAAGAGCCCGCTAACGTTTTTAGCTTAACGGTACCATGCCAAACCACCTTACTTCAGCCAACGACAATACAGTTACTAACTTCTTGCTAATTACCATGCTGGTGTTGCCTATTTATTGTAACTTTTTCTGACTAACTTGTCGTTAATCACTTATATTATATGAGTAAATATTAGCTGGCCTTGTTGCTGGTCCTTCTTTAGAAATGTACTTTTTAACTAACGTGTCAAAGTACAGACTGTCACAACTAGCTAACCTTATCCAACGTTAAGTCATCAGTCACTGGCAACAGTCCTTTAATGAGGGACAAGTTGAGCCTATTTAGGAATTGGGTGCCCTGTTTTAGAGGATTACTGCAGTAGCTTACGTTTCTTCACTTTGGTAAGGCCGAAGCTTGTCTAGTATTGGTCATCTGTTGGCACTAGGTAGGGTAAAATCCCATGTGTGAAGTGTCACTGTCTCGTTGTCTTGATAACTGTCAACGCCCCTACCATGTTATGCTTGCCAGTCTGTAATGATGTTGATGCTTTTTCAAAGGATGTTACTTCCAAAGTAGTAATAACATTCACAATGTTATTTGTTTGTGGTGTTTTCATTCGTTGATGCCTTAAATACGCAACAAGGATGTATGTACATTTGACCATTATAATATGATATCGAGTATAGTCACACAATGTAGTTAACATTCTAGACTTAAAAACCACAGAATATGTTTGGCATAATCTAAAAATAACATTGAAATGACCAGGATGGTTATCAAATTTATTTTTGGACTAATCAGATTTTCGATCTTCTGTATAGATATATCTTTCTTCATTGGGATTTAATGAATAAAAGCCTCTTGCCTAGTTGATCTCTGCCACTTTTGAAGCTGAACTTTACAATCTCCTGTTTTCTCTCTGTATAGGTAGACCACAGTGTGCTCGCGACAAGTGAGTGATTTTACATTTTTGATCAATAACCAGAAGGACAACATTAAGAAAAAATACTATTCTGGATTACCCAAGTGCCCACCCTGCAAAAGAACTGTGAAACATGCCCTTGCCATTTGGCTTAAAACTCAAAAGGACTCGAAGGTATACTGTCTCAAGTAAGAGCTGTCTAGTCACCCGGATTCAGCTGCTTAATGAAGAGTTTGTTGAGTTTACACTGTCCGTGGAGAGCACAGGCCAGGAATGTTTAGAGGCAGTTGCTCAGAGACTCGAGTTGCGGGAGGTATGTATGATCTTGCGAAAACACACAAGCACTGATTGTAATCTTCAATGCAAGCATAGCTGTGATTCAATGGGACCCTGTCAAAAGACTCGCATATTGCATACTTGAATGTGACTAGAAATAACGTGCTAAGAAATAACAAATACCAGATACACTTTTATTGCTGGTAGGGCTGTTGCGAGACCGCAAAAAATAGTGGGCCACAATACATCTTCATAAACACCATTAAAAAGGGAATTTTAAGTCAATGTTAGAAATTATGCAACATAGATACAATGTGATTTTGCCATGTTTCCATCATGTCAGGGTTCCTGCTTGCAACATTTTAAAATTAGCGATTCTAGATGCAAAGCCAGCATTTATTGATTAGAAAAGCCTAATTTCTTTTTTATTTGTTTGTTCTCATGTTCAATAAAGTCCTTCACAAAGCACATGTGTCTATTACACTACTATTAGGGTTACAGGGCTCAACAAAAAGGCTTAACCGTTATACTATAAAAGTAATTAAGCCAAACATGATCAATGCCTTGGCAAAAGTCCTCTAATCTCTGGTATCCTTCACAGGGACTGACTTTTTGTTTTGTTTTGCAGTCTCAGCTTTACATTTTGCATACATGTCTCTATAGAGTGAATATGCATTAGTCTTTATGTTGATTCTGCAGGTAACGCTACAATTTGGGCCTCACTATATTCTTTTATTTGACACTTTTTCTTATTAAAATGTAGTAGTGACCTCTGACTGTTCCAATGTCTAGGATTCCAGGCTATCTGATCATGCCTGCAAATTGATTTGTCTAATTAGAGATAACACATGTGAGTTATTTATTTTAAAGCATGTAATGGCTAGAAAATGTATTAATAGTCAAGTCTGTATGTAGTGTTGTTTTCAGGTCAGGTTTCTGGCTCATGTTCAAGACAAAATTGGTAACAAATTATGTCATCAAAAGTTAGCCTAGAAAGTAACACAGCTTCATTGTGGGTGAAGAGCAGCAATGACATATTATGTCTTGTAATTTCCCTTCTCTATAAACAGCAGGCCCACAAGTCATTCTACTTAGCAGTGTTCATTGTATGATGCCCACTGCTCAGCTTGAGCCAGACAGTCACAAGACTCACCAGGGAGTGGCTGCGTTTAGCTTTCCTAGAGTTTGTTTGCACAGTTCAAGATTCATTATCGTGCAGGTCCCTAAAGGCTTACATTTCCATCTCTAATGAAATGATTATATTGTTAGGATATTTGGTCTTCTGATATATTGCTCTAAAAACGAATTGTGGTGTTTCCTCTCTAAACTCTGTGATATGTAACATTTCAAAATATCTAGGCTAAGCTACGGTAAATCTGAAATACGATACGATAATAATCCCTGTGGTTAGTCATTTTGGATTCTTGTATAATGTGCCACAACACTTCGTAGTGCTTGGCTAATTACCCCCCTTTCTGTTCTCTCCCCTCAGATCACCTTCTTCAGCCTGTGGTACTATAACAAGCAGAACCAGCAGAGATGGATCGACCTGGAGAAGCCCCTGAAGAAGCAGCTAGACAAGTATGGGCTGGAGCCCACCGTTTACTTTGGAGTGTGTGTGTGTGTGTGAGAGAACCTGTGTGTGTGTGTGTGTGTGTGTGTGTGTGTGTGTGTGTGTGTGTGTGTGATATCAGTATTACTTACAGTTGAAGAAGGATGTTCTGGAGGGACGGATCCCTTGTTCCATAGAGCAGGCTATCCGTTTGGCTGGCCTTGCCGTCCAAGGTAATGTACTGGCCTGCCCTGAACTGTATTACTCTGTGCAACTTACTGTGTGGCAACAGACACCAAAGTAAGTTCAGGGGTTGTGTTGTTGTTCGAACCATGGCCAACTTCCTAATTCATGCCACATTGACTCCACACTGCAAGCTTGTTGTTGGATTCCAGGCCTCCAGCTGTATTGATTTTCAAATGGTTGACTTTCCACCTACAGAAGCGCAATCTTATTTCCCAACCACAACTCCTCATGTGATCTCAGCTCACTCAGAGAACAAAATGAAATTTTTTAAATTGCATCAGAGCAATGTTTTTTTTTCTTCTTCATATTCTTAGTCAGTATTAAAGTAATGTGACTTTAACTCTTCCCTGTTCAGTTACTTAATGTCCAATAAAACCAAGTATTATCATGGGTCTGTTAATGTACGGCACTTCAGAAACTCCATCAAGATCAGACCAACCCCCATAAACTAGCCGTGTGTGTGTGTGTGTGTGTGTGTGTGTGTGTGTGTGTGTGTGTGTGTGTGTGTGTGTGTGTGTGTGAGAGTGAGAGAACACTATTTGCATGAGTCCTTAGCCTGACATCTCCTCCTCCAACTTTTGCTCAGCTTGAAGAATCTCAGACGCTGCTGGCAAAGTTATATCAGGCAGTGCAAGTTACTGGCCTGGGTGTTAACATAGCTCAGATGCTGAGATCACTTTCTGCTGCAGCCAAGTCTAAATGCCTGGAACACAGAACAAACTGTGTGCATAGGCTACCTTGAAAGAATACCATGGGGCTGTTGCTAGCTGTGTTATTAGCGAACCGATATGTAGAAAATGTTCTATTTTTGCTCCCCATAGATGCATGGGTTGAACCGATTGGGTTTGTAGCTTTGTGCTTAGCCACTACCTAGGATACCCGACATAACTGTGAGCATAGCTAGCATAGAGACTGAGCATGCTGTGAATGTTGGGATCACTACTACGGTTTCAGACCGTGAAGCAATACCCTGCCGTAATGAACGAGTCCCCTGATCTCCTAAAATTAGTCTGCCTTGTCATCATACGCTGCAGCTTTCCAAAAAGGCATCACATCAATCTGAAAAAACTATTCATGCCTCAGCCTGCCCATGCTAATTACAGAAATAGACTCGCAAGAACATTTCACTTCTATCTCAGACAACTGTAATGACTTAATCTAGTAGTATTAGCATTCACTTATTTACCATTTCTAATTTCTCTCTTTTTCCCTTTCACGTTTTCTGTTTTAGCCGACTTTGGTGATTTTAATCGATATGACTCGCAGGACTTCCTTCAGAAGTTTGTGCTGTTCCCTATCGTAAGCACACTTTGATTTTCCCTATTGTGTCACTTGGCAACTGAGAGCCATTTCAAGGTTCCATTGTACAGCATTACATGTTGACAACAGTCTACCAGAGAGTTGACCTGCTTGCTCTGACTCTCCTTGTGCAGGGTTGGATCCAGGATGAGCGTGTCTTGGAAGAGGCCACTCAGAAAGTGGCTCTTCTCTACCAGAACTACAGGTGAGAAGGATGGCCACTCCCCCTCTTAACCAGCCTGTTGTTCCATCTGTGCCACAGACAGTCATGCCTTTCATTTCCCTCCACTGACAAACACCCCAACATCTCCGCACTGAATGACGCACCGCCCCTAAATTCAGTCCAGCTTCATTCCATCCTGCCATTGGGCCCGTCCACGGTTCTCCTCTGCTCATCTGGTCCGACTTAGCGAGCTGTGCGTAAGCCCGTCTGACCACAGGGTCCTGGCATGTAATTTATAGTCAGGCGGATGAAAGAGCCAAAGGCAGAGCTGGCCCAGCACCAAGCCCCCAATCTCCTCGCCAGGCCAAGGACAGCTGTTTCTCATCCTCCCATTCCTATCTGCATGTTTTCATCCTCTGGTTTCATCCTTCCCATAAGGGCTGGCAAGCTCTTGTCTAAGTCTGGATGGACAGGGCTCTTAAAGCCCAGAACATCCCCAGGAATAGTTCTCATACTCTGGCTCTGGTTGAAAGCAGGGAGGAGGGGATTCATGTTAAGGGTAGAGAGGTGAGAGGCGAGAAGTTTTTAAATACATGTCGTATTCATCTCGCCGTTGTTTATAATGGGAGTGCTACGTTGTGTCAAATGAGGTGTTAATGACAAATGGAATGGGTGAATTTTCATGTTTTATATTCCCTAAATCGAATCAGTTATGATGGCTGCTTTCCGTTCCTAATCTATGTTAATAAAAATAAATTGTGTTTGTTTTTGTGTCAGGGGGCTTCCTGCTCCAGAGGCAGAGATGCTGTACATGCAGGAGGTGGAGAAGATGGAGGGTTATGGCCAGGAAAGTTACCAAGCCAAGGTGAGTCATAAATCTAACCAGCACCTACTGCAGCCTTAGCACTTGGCTGCCCTAGACGCTAGACGTGACTTTTACACATAAAAGTTAACATTTACGAAGCTCAAAACCACACTTTATTATAAATATACTGTACATATATAATATATACATATGTATATACTATATATATATATATTTTTTAACCAAAATTTGTTCTGCACACATTCCAATATGTCTTTAATGATTATGTTGATCCACCATAAGCCTCATAGTTTTCTTCTCTCTTTTGCTGGGGTGGGTTAAGCTGCAATGTCATGGTGGAGGTTGGATTCCCATCTGCGGTCTCTAATGTTTGTATCCTCCCCCCACCTCAATAGGACAGCCAAGGCACAGATATCCTCCTGGGGTCCTGTTTAGATGGCATCTTCGTCAAGCACAAAAATGGCCGGCCACCCCTCGTATTTAGGTACGGCTGGAAATAACCTGGGGAATGTTTATTTTTTTATTTTTTTTCAGTGATTCCACAGTCAGTCTTGCAATCCGATGCTTTTCTAAATATGAGCCCCTGAATGGGAAGCCTGTCTGGTATTTTTCAGCTCTCAGCAGTAATAATAAAATAGATCCAATGACTGAAACAGAGTATTGAGTTTAGTACTGTAACTTGCCCACCGCTATTCTTAGTAGAAGTTGTCTCCAGCATGGATCAGCTGAAATGTTACCTAATGTTCTGCATCAGGCTAGGAGGATGTGAGTCAATTAAGCCTCCAGTGCAAGATAAGAGAAATTGAGATTGACTTTATGATTCATTACAAACCCAATATGTACTGTATATCTCCAGATACCATTATAGTTAAGACACCTCTCCCATTGACGTTGTCACGCGTTCATGGTTTCTATTTGATCGCGCCACTCCCTGCAAAGGCTTCACGACAGGCAAGGTTCTCCACAGTAATGCAACCGCCCTGTTCCCTAATGGAGTTCTTTCTTCCTTTTGTCTTTGTTTTGATTGGCCGTGTAGGTGGAATGAAATTAACAACATGACTCACAACAAGTCTTTCTTTGCCCTGGAGCTGGCTAACAAAGAGGAAAGCGTTCAGTTCCAGACAGTAAGTGACCCCATCCTGTAGTCCGGCACCACCACGCTCTGCCTGCCGCACCACACTCTCACTAGGTTTCTCATGCCTGGAAATAGTCCTGCCCATAGAATTGCCATTCGGTCTCTTCTTCCAGGTGTGTGTGTGTGTGTGTGTGTGTGTGTGTGTGTGTGTGTGTGTGTGTGTGTGTGTGTGTGTGAGATCTCGGTATGTCGTGTAAGGTGGTCTTCAAACCACCCATCTACGTCTGATACGGTATCATACCACATTGGGTTATATTTGAACAGAGACAGTGGGGTTCCATTTGTGGGTAGAGGATTGAATTAGGAGGCAGCAACACTGTACACAGCATGTCTCCCGGTCTTGACTGTTTTCTTTTCCTTCCACGCAGGAAGACATGGAAACCTCCAAATATGTGTGCCGGATGTGTCTGGCCAGACACAAGTTTTATAAGATTAACAAGAGCAGCCTGTAAGTGTCTCCCTCTTAACGTGTCCAGCCTACTTCCTGCCTTAGTGTGTGTGTGTGTGTGTGTGTGTGTGTGTGGCCTTACTCCTTTCCCCTTCTCCTCCTCTCTCTTCAGAGAGGAGTCTGAACCCCCGCCTTCTGAGGGTTCCCAGAAGTCCATTCTCACTCTTTCCTTTCCTCGCTTTCCAATGCTCTCTCGTCCCACTCTGCCTTCTAACAAGGGGTGAGCCACTCTGTACTTACAGTCCACCTCTGACCCCTGTCCATCTTACCCAGCCCCACCCCAGTGAACCCAGCTCAATCCAGCCACTCCCCAGTAAATCCACTCCCCTAAAAGTGCTGGACAAGTAAAATATGAAATCTATGGGTTTTTTTTTCTCTTCAGGAAAGATGCATACTTTATTTATGACTGAGCCTTTCCTTTAATAAAGCCTGTCAGGGAACATTGTGTTGTGCTATTGAAAATATTTATACTTTCTTTATGCTGTGATAACACAGGTACACAGGCATTTAGGCAACGCTGTGACACATATTTTTGAAACATCCTAATAATGATAATTCTTTTTTCTTTTTTTCCTCCATCAGCCAAAACCAGCCAACAGTGGTAAACCCAGTTACAAGAAGATCCTCTACCAGAATGTCTTTGGTAAGTTCCCAGGCAAACACGCATAAACACACACACACACACACACACACACACGAGTTGCCGGCAAAACTATGGCATGTGGATCACAGCACACGTCATGGCCACACCACGGCCCAGCATGCCAATAGATTTGTTGGTAAATTCCTTGCTGTTTGTCAGCATTAGGAAACTGAATGCCTTTGATCTCCTGTCTCATCTCGTTGTGCAGCCAAAGCCACCGGCCTACATGATGCCTCCGCCCCCAATGCACTACAACGGCCACTTCAATGAGCCTTATTCCTCCTCACAAGGTAACTAGAGACAGCAATGTGTAAATGAAAACGGGACGCATGTATGTGATTGTACATGAAGGATCATTTACAGTAGTTTAAATCAGAATCTTATAAAATTTTACGCAAACTTTGCCAAAGCTAACCAAATTTCCTCTTGCTTATGTTCTCGACGTGTCGATGCTCCCTCCGCCTCAAAAGACAACCTGTACATGAACACCCAGAACGGCTACTACTACCACTCCCAGACCAGCCTGGACCGCTCCCCTCTGGAGTACGGCAGTGGCGGGCGGCTGAGGAACGGCAGCGTGTACAGTGCCCACAGCACCAGCTCCCTGACCAACCCCCAGCACTACCTGCAGCCCTCGCCCATGTCCTCCAACCCCTCCATCACGGGCAGCGACATCACCCGGCCCGACTACGTCCCGTCTCACCGCCACAGCGCGCTCATCCCGCCCTCCTACCGCGCCACGCCCGACTACGAGACGGTGATGCGGCAGAAGACTCGGCCGGGCGGCGGCGGAGGAGGAGGAGGAGGAGGAGGAGGAGGAGGAGGTGGCGGCGGCGGCATGGTCCTAGCGCAGGAGCACCGGCAGAGCCACTCCATGAGGAACCTGAACATCGGGAACTCGTACGCCTACAGCCGGCCGGACCCCCTGGTCTACAGCCAGCCTGAGATCAGAGGAGAGCACGGAGGAGGAGGAGGAGGAGGGGGCGGAGGTGGAGGAGCCCACCACCACCACCACTACCCCTTCCACCTCAACTCCAGCTTCCACAGCCCCTCGCCCTACCCGTACCCCACCGAGAGGAGGCCCGTGGTGGGGGCAGTCAGTGTGCCTGAGCTCACCAACGTCCAGCTGCAGCAGGCCCAGGAGTACCCCGCCCCCAACATCATGAGGACCCAGGTGTACCGCCCGCCGCCGCCTTACCCCTACGGCGCCCACCCGCGGCCCGCCAACAGCACGCCGGACCTGTCGCGCCACCTGTACGTGAGCAGCAGCAACCCGGACCTGATCATCACACGGCGGGTCCACCACTCGGTCCAGACCTTCCAGGAGGACAGTCTCCCCGTAGCCCACTCCCTGCAGGAGGTGTCGGAGCCCCTGCTCCTCCTGGGACCACCTCACAGACACCCCCACAACGGGCAGAAGCGCAACTCCATCGAGATCGCCGGCCTGGCGTATAGCCTGGAGGGCATGAGGGTCAAAGAGAGGACTGTGTCCACCTCGGCGGTGGAAACCCACACCCCCCCTCTGGCCCTGCGCACTGGACTCTCCCAGGGCTCCCAACTCAACGTGTTCCTGGAGCGTACCAAGTCGGAGGACGGGTGTGAGGAAAAGGGGGATGTGCGCTACGGCCATAAGAAGTCTCTGTCCGAGGCTACCATGCTGGTGCACAGCAGCGGCGAGGAAGAGGAGGAGGAGTTTGAGGAGGACAGTGGCCGCCACACGCCGCTGTCCCAGGAGGCCATAGTCCTTCCGGAGCTGCAGCGTCCACATCTCAGTCTGTCCTCTCTGAACTCTCTCTCCTCCCAATTGCAGCAGCAGCAGCAGCAGCAGCCGCCTCAACTAGAACCTCCCCCGGCCTACCCTATTGGCTCCTCCCTCGACCCCGCCTTAGCGGGCTCCCTGGCCTATCAGGCGCCTTACCTGCCGCCAGAGCTTCGCCAGCCCAGGATGATTCCCTCCATGTCGGAGGGAGACCTAAGCGGCCAGGCCAAGCAGAAGACGAAGAAGGACTTCAAGAAGAGGCCTGTTTCTGACGTGCCGTCGGGGAGAAAGACAGTGGAAGGCTTGCCCCCTCCTGTAAGCCTCTCTCTTCTCTTCACAGCCTCCCACCCTCCCTTTTCTCTTACTCACTGTCACAGTACGTTATTGAGCGCATATTTGCAGAAGGGGTCATTAGTTTTGCTCATAATAGATAATAAGTAATTTTAACGTGATTTGACGTAGGTGTTACGACTATAGATGGGATGGGGTGTCATGTTGTGATGTCATACTGCGATGAAATCATCAACTTGGCATGTGTAAGTTGAGCCTCAGCTAATGTAAAAAACAAAAAATGCAAACCATCTGATTCCTGTTATCTTTAAATCTGTGAATCATATTATCTTTTATTAATACTCACAAACGGGAGCTGTCTCATAGTAAATTGTAGGTCTTTACAGTGCCCTATAACATGATAATGTTTTCCTATAATGACAGCGCCTTTAAAGACCACGTTCTGGTATGGTGGTTCTCAACAGTTTCAGTAGTTTGAAAAGACCAAGCCTAACACTTCCTGTTGTCTTGTGCTTCACAATAGCTTTCATACTGGGTCACAAGGCATGTGAGAGATGGCGTCATAGTTTCATGTGTGGAGAATAGCTGAAGCAAACAAGTTCACTGGGCCAATGGTACATCTGGAAGTTTGAGAATGTGGTGGGGCAGCTTTAAAACTGGACGGGCGCGATTCCTTTAGAGAAGGGACTCAGGGAGGCTGCGCTGCCCCACCTCCCGACTGTCAACATTGACTGCAATCGCTCTCTCTATCTCTGTCTTCAGATGTGTGACATTGACACCTTCTCTTTTCTCTGGTTCCCTCTGTCCCCGTCCTGCTGTGTTGTCCCGCCAGGGCATGAAGAAAGGATCCAAGTCGGAGGTGAAGAAGATGGGCCCGCTGAAGGTGGCGGCCCTCAACGGCCTGACGCAGTCCAGGCTACCACTGCACGACGAGGGCAAGGACGAGCCTGAGAAGGCCTCCAATGACGAAAGGGTAGGACTAACACTGGTTCTGTGATGATGGGGTTTGGCTGTACAATAGCATGTTGGGGATCTGCATTGTTTTTGGCTATATATTGTAGTCATGTTACAATTCCCTGTATTTAATAAAGCCAATTGTCAATAAAAAAAAAGTTTTTTATTGCTCTGTAAATAGTTGTAAATAGTAATACGTGACAGAAAGCAGTTGTTGTTTCCCAAGTTGATTATTAAATCCTCAATAATTATATACATCTAAGGAAAAACAATGACTGTACTGGTGATTTACTTTAGCATTGGGTAGACTTTTACCATGTTATCATGTATGTCTTAATTTGGGACTCTCCCTACATGGTAGAAGTCAAACTGGAAAAAAAATGACATAACTAGTCAGCCTGGTAAATCTTGATTCTTGTGTCATGGTTTTTACCTTGTGGAAGTGAAAGAAGAAACTAATATCTGTACTCTATCGCTATCCTACTGTCTCATTTGGAAAGGTCCCTGTCTTGGCATAGAGCAGATCATAGGAGCAGAGGTTAATCCACTGTCCCCCCTTGCCATTATCCCTCTCTTTCTATTATCACTTAGTTATACTGTATGCATGTGGCTGTGTGTGATCAGATCAAGGAGTTGGAGCAGCGCGTGGAGCAGGGCATGGTGTTCACAGAGTACGAGCAGGTCCCCAAACGTCGTCCCACCAGCGACTGCGCCATCGCTCTGCTGCCCGAGAGCGGCGAGAGGAACCGCTTCCAGGACGTCCTGCCGTACGACGACACACGCGTGGAGCTGGTGCCCACCAAGGAGAACAACACGGGCTACATCAACGCGTCGCATATCAAGGTAGAGTCGCTCGTGTTCTCGCAAACGTCCGCGTGGAGCTCCTTGCATGTTTTTTTGTTTGTTCGAACAAAGTGTTGTTGATTCGAATCAAGTGATATTCCTGTTGTAGGGAATTGCATAAAGGAACCATTTAGAGACATTGCCCTGAGCATCTTATAAGTGCTGCTCGTTACAGACACTGAATGCCTGCGCACAGCTCCATGAAGCCATTGTCATGTTTGTATGCTCCCAGCACGGCTGCTGTCTAGCCCCTAGGCTGTCTCCACTAATAAACCTGCCTGTGTAAGGACAGACACGCAAAGCGCTCGCTCAGCTGATGATAAGCAGGGGAGGGGGAATTTCCTTGACGGTGTCGCAGCAATGCAGTCTCTCTTTCACTCATTATCAGACGTACGACAGTCGACCTATTCTTAGCGTAGATCTCCATGTTTCTCCTCCCCCTGTTGCCATGTGACCGTTCCTAATGGGTAGGTCCTAAACGGCTCTATAAAGACTCCGTTCACTGACTAGTTTCCTGTGTGGCGTTTCCCTAGATGACGGTGGGTGGAGAGGAGTGGAGCTACATCGCCTCCCAGGGCCCCCTCTCTCACACCTGTCTGGACTTCTGGCAGATGGTCTGGGAGCAGGGCGTCGCCATCATCGCCATGGTAACTGCAGAAGAGGTGAGTGTCCCATGTTTTTTTTTTTTTTTTTTTTTTGTCTCCCAGGGAGTTGGCGAATCACACAACCCGGTCACTGTTGTCCCTGGGAATGTTAATTAGTGATATTACATAGTTAGTCAAACGTTTTCTCTCTTCTCTTTTTTTTTTTCTTCTTCAGGAGAGTGGTCGAGAGAAGAGCTTCCGCTACTGGCCCAGGCTGGGCTCGCGCCACAACACGGTCACCTACGGCCGCTTCAAGATCACCACACGTTTCCGCACGGACTCTGGCTGCTACGCCACCACGGGGCTGAAGATCAAACACCTGCTCACGGGCCAGGAGAGGACCGTCTGGCACCTGCAGTACACCGACTGGCCCGACCACGGCTGCCCCGAGGACTTCAAAGGCTTCCTCTGTGAGTGACGGCACACTGGCCAAAGCTCTCATTATTTCAAATTAGGCACCCACCACATCCATGCTAATCCTTTGTTTTCTCACTTTGAGGCCCGAGTCTGTTGTGTATTGTTGGACATTAAGTTGGACATTAAAGTTATTATACCTGGCCTGATTTTTTTTTTTTTTATGATACTGAACAAGCCCAAATGTCTCTTTGCAGCTTACCTGGAGGAGATTCAGTCTGTGAGGAGACACACCAACAGCACCAGTGATCCAAAGAACACCAACCTGCCGGTACTGGTCCACTGTAGTGCTGGAGTGGGCCGGACTGGGGTGGTCATTCTGTCTGAGATCATGATTGCTTGCCTGGAGCACAACGAGGTAATCTTCATCCATACGCAGATTACGTTGATGTTACACTCGGGCATATATTAGTAAAATTTGACTAACATGTCAATTAATTGTTGTGGAGGATTTTCTTACAGTTGACCTACTTACTGTATGTACATGATTGCGTATTAAACTATCCCATTTCTCTCTACTTGGCCCAGATGCTGGACGTCCCTACGGCTCTGAGCATGCTCCGTCAACAGAGGATGATGATGGTCCAGACAATCTCTCAGTACACCTTTATTTACAAAGTCCTCATCCAGTTCCTCCGCAACTCCAGGCTCATCTGAGCTCTTTTCCCCTCCCTGTAACTCCTTCACAGTCAGAACAGCTGCTCCGAGGAACCAGAGAAGGACCCAGTTTCCTCAGGGCTTATGCCAAGCGTGCATAGTGTTGGTGCAACTGTAGCCTTCTAGCCCCAACATGGCCTATGTCGTGGCCTCGGCTTCGGTGCACGGGCCCCTTTCTCTTAAGTATTAAAAAGGAGGTCAGACTGATAAAGACCTGTGTGGTCAGATGTACAGTGAAGAGGCAGCTTTGCCACCAGAAGGAAAGGAGTATAAAGACTTACACTGCCTCTTTAACAGTATTATTGACACTGAGTTTTTACACTACATTATTACTATATTTGAATGCCAGCACTTTTACAGTACCTTGCTGTACATAACAAACCATGGTTAAGCTGCAGTAAAAAAAAAATCTATATTATGATTATTATGTAAGAAAAGCAAGTGAAGATTTATTTTTTATCATGTTTCTTTTTATTTAGATGGAGAATGTGTTACTGAATAGTGGTATTTGATGATGTTTGAGGTTAAGATATTGGACATGATATAGTTGTGTTTTTGATCAATAGGTATTGAGCCAGGTATTCAACTGGAAAATGTCAATGGTTTAGTCTCTGGGGAAAGATTCTCCAGAGTGCAGTGCAGTTAGATTGGAATAGTGTTAACACCGCCTTGTTGCATCTTGTGGTACTCAGCACATTGATAATGATGTAAGTATGGCTCAATATTACTGCTGATTGTATAGATTAAAATGTTGATGAACTGAAGGCATATAATTGCTAGATCTTTACAGTAAGCCTATAAGGTATAATTTTGTGCTGCAACATGGCCAATGGCACTATAACCAAAAAGCCACTCCAGTATGAATTGTGGATGACATAGAAGTGTACACTTCCTCTGTTTTGTAGTGAAGACCTAGTGAATTATTTTGAGATGTTCTGTGAAGAGTCATTACGTTGTCTTCCAGGTGTTCACCAAAGAATGTTTACTGCTCTAACTACACTACTATGATAAGCTGGTATGACAGGATTTTTGACTCAAATAAATCATAAAATATTTTGGTGACAAAGAAATCAAAAATAAATAACATTCTTTTACCAGTCAGGTTTTGTTTTTGACGACTAATCTAAATGCCTTGATTTTGGATTGACTTACATAGTCACGCAACATAATTCTAATTTGCATTACTTAAGTCCAAAAAGGAACTTATTACGCTCTTTTTGTGAAGTGGTGCTGTCTATACTCATTTAATTAGACCGATTATAAAAAAAGAGACTGGGGAATTAATGGGTCCATGCCAAACATGGATTCTGTTTTATTGACATGTTCATGACCATGATAAAGCAGAAATATCTAAACAAAATCCGAATGGTTTTACATGCTGTAATGTAAAGTATTGGCCAATCTGTTACTTTTCACGTGTCATTCTTTTAAGGTGCCCAAATGTATATCTACATTCTCGATATATGAAAAGAAAAGTGGCATAGATATATATTTTTTTTTTTTGCATATGAAGGAAAATTATGAAGGATTTTGTTTTGTGAAAGACAATCATTGTTTCCGTGAAGTATATTTTCAGAACCATTATTGGATAAAAATCTTTAACTGCTCCTTGGATGAATAATAAATATTTTTTTTAAACATAGAAACCGATACAATCAATGGCAATTTCTAAGTGAGATCATCATCAACAAACGTAATATGCCACCTGCTAAATACCTGCCTCTTATTTTCTATGTTTGATTTAATATATATATAATATATATAATATAATAATATATATATATATATATATAAATTATGTGAAGTCAAGGCAACATTGTTCTTCAAGAAGCAAGAAGTGTATATGAAACATCTTAACAAATATCGTAACGATTTTAACGATATTGTGTGGATACTTTTATTGGGTGTAAACTACTCCACTCATTATTTGTTGGAAGTGGTAAGTCTGAAGCTTTAGAGAGCAAGGGGGCTAATAGAGTAGACTGGCAATGTTATAGCAGCAAGCTGGCTTAACTACTCTAACCACCACACTTGTTTTCACTCTGGTGACATATTTAGCCATGTGCTGCTACAGAAAGAGATATATCCTGTATTATAAAAAGACTTTAACCAATAGTTTGCCCATTGATGTTTGTCTGTACCCAGAGTGCTATCCAGTGCATACGAGGCCACCAACCCATAGTTCAAACCCCTCTGTGTAATGATCGGCATCAGTATATTCTGGTCGCATTAAGAAACATTTTTCATTTCGCAAAAATAAAGGAAAATATAAGCATCCGTTGTAGCTATCATACAATGTATTTGAAGCTATTATAGGCTACAATAGTAAGCGTTAACTAGATGGTTAAATTTAAGACTTTAGAGACACCTTCATTTCACAGGCCCATAGCTTTTTAGTTTTGAATATTACCTTTATATTTTTCCAATGTTGTGTTGTCAACACTAATATCTAAGGAAATGTTGCCACCTAGTGGGCACCCATTTCAATACTTTTAAAATCGGCAATCCATTCATCCATTGGATCATGAAGTGTGGAGATGGGTATGGCATCGCGAGACTAATTTGACTAGGATGAATTTGAGAGAGAGAGAGAGAGAGTGACATTAGTCTCGTTAGGTTGTATAGCATGTGCCACAAATTCATTTCAAAGTTGCTGTTTGCTTCTTTATTTAATTCGTTCAGTAGTCACCACTGACAGCTGTAATCTACAAGTATATGATAACTTTGCCATGGCAGATGTAATAAAAATGTGAGTGTCCTTCAAAAAGAATGGGGTTCAATGAATTCTACATTGCAGTAGGGATTCAAAAAGCTAATTATCACGTCCATAAGCAATTCTATGCATGGGACCCCAAGCCCGTCATCGTAAATTGCCACCCTTCTAACTGTAGGCTAATGCTTAATAGGAGCATAAAGCAGAATGCCATGACACATGCGAGGCATGCACCTTTGCACATTCTCCCAAAAAAAGTACTATTTGTCCAGTTGGTTAAAAAAGCCATTTTCTTTTGAACACCCTCTTTAGATTTTTCCTCCTCGGTGATGGCACACGATGCCTCGGCAAATTCCTCTGCCAGGGACGGGACCGTTTTTTTCTCTAAGGAGCATCCGATTATATTAGATGTTTGTCCTCTGCTTATGTTGTCCTCCAACTCCTTAATCCTCTGCTTTAAAGCCGCCATGCATAAATCCTGCTCTTCAATTGAATGGCTCAGCTCATCAATTTGAAGTGATTTTTTAATGATTATCTCATCACTCTGTTTAGAGTTCATTAGGCACAGGTCGGATTCATGTTGCATTTTTTTAATTGCA
Organism: Galaxias olidus; assembly: GCA_026901105.3. Classification (NCBI taxonomy): domain Eukaryota; kingdom Metazoa; phylum Chordata; class Actinopteri; order Galaxiiformes; family Galaxiidae; genus Galaxias; species Galaxias olidus. Next base: position 26,189 of record JAPMUY010000252.1, on the reverse strand, counting down.
ACGTTCAAAGTTTTATTTTTTTCTTTGACTTGCATGGTCATTCCCTTTTCAAGAGCAAACGCATCTTTGAGAGTATTAACCTGGTCACTATAAGCAATGTTTAGCTCTCTTAGCTTTTTGAATTGTGCCTTAAGGTCGCTGCACGTGACGTCGTGCTCTTTCAGGTGTATGCGCAGTGCATCGAGGTCCTTTCTATTGTCCGAATGAAGACATAACTTAAGGGTTTGAGCCTGCTTCTTCAGGACTTTTATATCGTATTTTAAATCAGCTCTTGTTTCCACATTCAAGTTAAGTTGCTCTTGCAGTTCTGAGTTTTCTGCTTGGTAAATTTTCTTCATGTTGATCATTTCGGCTATCAGTCGTTTGCCTTTAACAGATTTCCACATGGCATCACGTTGTTTAGATAGGCCTGCTTTAAGCTCATTTGGAAAAGTAGGCCTGTCCACAAATCTACGAGGACAATTTTCGCCGTGCAAAGCATCTTCACTGTGTTGCTCCAACTGAATCGCAATGAGGTGCTTCATGGTGGTCCTACATGTTTGTGATTTGCCACGAGGTTGCGCACGACGAAACGGGGTGACCATTCCTCTTTTACCCGTAAACAACTGGTTACTGAGTTATGGCAAAAGCTTAACAACTTAGGATATGAGTTCTTAAATGTTTTTCAAGTATTTTGGCCTGCTCTGGCCTGTGGCAATATTACACATTTCCTCACCGTATGGGGGTGCAAGTGCGCCCATCTGTCAAGTCAAAGCCATATTGGCCTTATTAGCGCACAATAGCTACTTGGGCGTCATAAAGCAGTTTTGAGAAAATGCAAGGCTTTCTCTGGGCCAAGATTGGTCTAGATCATATTCTCATGATTCTGATTCTAGCTGCCAACTCTTTTATGATCAGTTAACTTAAACCATATCAAAACGCATGTTATTCTCGAACCAACCGTACAGCAACATGTAGAAAAATCATAAATGGCACCATAAAGATTTTTACCAAAATATTTTATTATTCCTAACTTATGTTTGATCACAAAACTAAGTCATTATTGTGAGTACTACGATTCACAAAACGTATCTTGTACTAGAAAATGTATAAAAACGCAAATAAAAAAAGTACTATCCCATCAAACAATAACAAAAAGAAAATAAACAAACGTACAGAACAAAGAGAATTAAGTGGAGACATGGCGTAATTCATTTAATCTGTGCCTATAATTTTTTTAACAATATATGTGTAGTCAAAATACAGTTAATGTAAGTCCACTCTGATAGGGGGAAATTAGATTGAATCAGTAACGCTCTCGCTTTCCTTTGCGTCCACCATGGCCATGACCTCCACCTCCTCCTCCTCCTCTTGCTCCCCCACGCCCCCACCCACCTCTTCCCCCTTTGTCACCACCACCATCTCGTCTCTTTTGCCAGGATGGCATCTCAGCACGTGGAGCTTCTATCTCCGAGGGCCTGCCCCCCCGATCTGGTACATTGCCCATCAGGATCTGGAGATTATACATGGACAAAGAAGCATAAGGTGGAATGAAATGCAGGTGTATGAACTTATTTTTTAATGGCAAGCAAACACGAGATGTTCAACAACTCTTGGTGGAGAAAAGACAAATGAGCATGAGTTCATCGATTACATGAGAGGCAGTGTTTCCCTGAGTTGCTGTACCTTGTTGACAGCACAGACTGTGTTCTCCCTGCTGGAGCCACTGCTGGTCTTTACCAGGTTGCAGATGTCCTCTCTGGCTGCCAACAGCTCAGCTATGCCCACTGACCCCTGGGCCAGCAGAGTGTGTCTTTTAGGCTGGTAGGCCTTCGCCATACTGTCAACCTTCCCCTAATAAAAGACCAGAAACAGACTTGTTCGCAATAGAGTACAGTAGTTCGATACAGATTATAGTAGTAGTAATTTAACCAACAGCTACTTTTGACACTAAACTTAAATTAAATAATACTATCATCTTGGAATACAACAAATACAATATGAGGTGAATGGATCTCTATAGTTTGAAATCTTGGTGTCATCATTGACTCAGACCTAAATTTCACCAGCCATATCAACTTAATAAAATCCGCACATCACCTCAAAAGCATAGCAAGACTCAGAGGACTCATGTCCCAACAAGATTTAGAAAAAATGATTCATGCATTTATTACCAGTAGGCTGGACTACTGTAATGGCCTTCCCTCGGTATTCCTAAAAAAAAATGCTTAGACGTCTGCAGCTTGTTCAGAATGCTGCCGCCAGACTTTTAACAAAGACCAAAAAATATGAGCATATTACACCAATTCTGAAATTACTACACTTGCTCCCTGTGTGTCAGAGAATTTACTTTAAAATAATGTTGCACACCTACAAGTCACTACATAATTTGGGCCCAAAATACATTACCGACATGCTAATACAGTATGAACCGTCTAGACCCCTCAGGTCATCCGAAACAGGTCTGCTAACCGTCCCCAGAGTTAAAACCAAAAAAAAAAAGGCCAAGCAGCGTTTAGCTACTATGCAGCAAATAGCAGGAATCAACTTACAGAAGATCCGAGACTCGCTCCAAGCCTGACCACTTTTAAATCTATTAAAAAACGTATTTGTTCTCTATTGCATATTAGTGGGAATACTTCTTCCCACAGGAGTTTTGTCACTTAGCAATTTTATTTTCTCGTTTTAATTCCTGTTTCTTTTAATGATCTTTTGTTATCTTCCTTGTATGTTTTTCTGCTTGCCTTGTGTAAAGCACATTGAATTGCCTCTGTGTAAGAAATGTGCTATACAAATAAAATTGATTTGATTTGATTGTGTTTGCTTCTGCTTACTGTTCATCTACCTTCGCTCTATCTGACCAGCCAAAGGACTGTACTGTGACGTCAAGCCGCTTGATCAGCATCCTACGCCGGCACTCATACTCTGAAGCGAGTGCAGTGTTTATGTTTTCCAGCTTCTCCTGTGCAAAAAGACACATAATGACACAGCATTATCACCCCATAGATGCGGATATAAATTATTTGCTCCAAACATTACAATTCTATACTAATGAAGTGAAATTATTAGATCCAACAATGTAGAGTGAGGAGGTTTTATTTGTCGTTGTAAAACGTTCACAATGACAAATAAAACCTTTACTTTAAAAAAAGTAAACTATTCAAATTGCTTACCCACTGCTCACTGCTGAGTGAACTCTTCAGCACTGGCTTTTCTATGTGTTCTTTTGGAAGATCTTGAAGTATTTTATTTATCTGGAATGAACCACAGGGGATGTATAAAAAATACTAATAAGATTCAAGTTGGCAATCCATGTGGACACATTAACTAGATAAGGATAGTCCAAAGTTTCTCATCCCGCAGACAGTTGAACTTCAATCCCATATCTTGTTCTACTCTATACATCAGGGAAGGAACACACCTTGTTTTCAATGTCACAGAATATCCCTGCTAAGTCTTGTCTTGTCGACTCAGGGAGTGCCAGTGTTTTACATATCGTCTGGAGGTCATGCTGTGTTGAGTTGTCTCCTTTTTGTTCCGTATTTGGGACTAACCTATTATGTACGATGTGTGCAGCTTGAAGCTCAGAGCATAGAAACACTGTAAACATATGGCAATGGAGAATGGAGAGTTAAACAAATGTACATATGGAGAAACAAAAAAAGTAAATTACAACAATAAGCACATTTAGAACCACAAATGTACAGTCCAACATATATGATAATATGCATAGTCTGATATTAAACCTAGTCACGTACATTTTTGTGTCTACAAAATACAAACACCCATCTTGGATAATTACTTATCAGCTTTAGGTAATCGGTCTTCTTCATCAAGCCTCCCTGCAGGATCCCTGTTATGAGACCATCATATGGGCAGTGCAACTCCTTGAGCAAGCCACTCATCTCAAATTGAAGGCTGCTAATGTCTTCTAACGTTACATAGAGATCAGAGGTTAGATTGTACAGTTGTCTGCAGTTTGTAACAAATGTTAACAATAATCTCATATCAACAATGGCAAAAAATAATGCAATGTTAATGGTAAAAATAACGCAGTTATTTAAATGAGCGTTACCAGGCCCAGCAGAAATGCACTCTTCCAGGTCACACAGTGGTTTTAATTGAGATGTTAACCACATGCAGAGGTTCACATAATCCGTGGATCCTAACCCCGCTTCAGCTGCTTTGACAAGCACATTCTCGTCCAAGAGCGATCCTTCATACCTATACGGAGATTAGTAGGGCAGAAACGTTATTTGATCAATGTATGTGTGCTAAGGCCGGGGTTAGCTTACGCTACTCCGAAATAGCATTGACGCCTTTGCTAACGTTAGCCAACAGTGTGTCTGTATACAATTAGATTATATCTCCCAATACACTTACCCGACTTGTTCAAGTAAGTCTAAAATATCACATTCCATTATGGAAGGCGGTTGCTAAAATGAGTCTCAGAAATGCAACGCAATGATTTACGTTGCTTTAGCAAACTAGCGTTTGCGTTCACTCTGCAATATTTTCATTTGCAACATGACTTTTTGTGGGAGGGCTGCTTATGTTTTCCGTCAAGAAACATGGATTGCTAACTGAAGTTCCGCTGTGGGGATCCATTACTGAACTGAAAAGGTAGGCCTGTGTATAGTTTTGAAAAGGACTGTGAATGCGGAGGATTAGCAAATTGGCTTCATGCCACGGTACATGGCATTATATCCATACCTTGCTTAAATTAACTTAAAGAAGGCCGTGCGTTTAACCGGACTTGTAGAATGTTTGAATTAAGTACATTGGCCCCAACACTTGTCTATTTAGTGTTTGGCTAGTCTATTTAGCCTCGCAGGAGTCAGGACTATAATGTGGATTTATAGCATAAACTCGAATTTGACATACATTCATGCACGAAGTCTTGTACGGGCATTCATCTTGCAGCTAGAGCCATACATGTAAATTACAATGATTATTGTTCCTATACAATTAACATTATTTATCAACAAATGATTGAAATAAAACTTTTAATTTAACTAAGATTTAATCATAATAAAATAGAGTATTCTATGAGTGTGGATCTGGTAAGCACACATTCCTATTTCTCAATATTTTGCAAGTAATCTAATTCTACCAACCTTAAGGCAATGTTAAACACCAACATGTTTCTACATAGTACAGTTCTCTATGTGGGAGTTAGGCCTACGTAAATGATAGGCTTCGGTTATAGTATGATTTATACTGCAATGCAGTGGAAAGCTTCTTGTGCAATAATGTCATGTAAAATGTGGGCAATTATAGCTGGTAAAATTTTTATTGGGGGGCACAGTGAAAAAAAAAGGTTAAGAACCACGGCTGTAATGGATGCTGGAGCAACAAAATAACAAGACACACATTTAAAACTCACCATTTTATTATGATAATGTTATTTGATATGTCAAATTACAAGTGTATGATGTAACATAAAAACAGTTACAAACATGTGTATGCATATTTACATTATATATTTATGAAAAGTAACAAGCTACATCTGTATAAAGAAAATACAACTATGACATGAGTTATTGAACTATAAATTTTACATCATATACTTGGTATTTTCAAACCATGATAGAAATACCTAGACGTATATATAAACCAAGAGAACCAGAACAAGAGCTGTTAAGTTGTAAGATGGAAACTATGATGGACGTGAGGCACTTTCGAGGTTGTCAGGGTGTGAAAGTTGATGGCACTAAGAAACTGAAAGAAAAATGCACGAGAAGAAAAATAAACAGGCAGTGTTTACCGAAGAATTAGAGTACCATTTATACTTTTCAAAACACAAATGTTTTCCACTATTTAGAACTAATCACATAAATGTTACATTATCAAGCGCTGTAAGATGAGAAAGCCTACACACACATCAGTGCACCAAAGCATTGGAGAATTGAAAAGGAACCACTCAACTGCTGTGAAAAGTAACTTCTGAAACTATACACTGAAGAAACAGGTTTATATAGGCATTTCCTTTTTAACTACACAAAGTCAAAAATGTACACTTTATGCATTCCAAAGATATGCACAATTTCCAAGATAGAAAGAAAGACTAGCAGCAAAGTGGTTAAAACTGAAGTCTTATATAATGCAAAGTTAATTGGCAGGTAAAAAAATATATTAAAGCAGACAGACGCATGTTGCATATATATTACAGTACATGACAGCAAGTTGCACTGTGCTGGTTAATGCAGGATGAAGTGTTATTTTAGGATTTCTCTAAACTTGTGTAAATGTACGTCCTACATTTTGCTTCTCAGCCAGCAAGTTTTAATCAGGTTCATCAAACCTTGGTTCAGCTTGCTATAAGCAGGGCAATCCAATTACAACGGGAGGAGATTACAAGAAATGGACAAACCAAATCGGTGCATGCACACAGACAAGCAGGCACACAAACACACGTGCGTGCACGCACGCACAAACACACACACACACACACACACACACACACACACACACACACACGTACAGACAGGCAGGCACACAAACACACGTGCTTGTATGCACGCACACGCACGCACGCACACACGTACCTACAAACACACAAAACATAACAAGCCACACTCATGGTTATGTTCATATGCTGTTAGAGAACTAGGTATTGTTTTAACAGTCTTTGATAGCTGATATTCTCTCTCAACACAAAATTAGTGATTGTATCTAGCAGCTTTATATATCAAACTTTGTTTTAAAATAAGTGGACTGCCACTACTGTACCGTGTTAGCACTATCTTTCTGTCCTTCATACAAAACTAGAAAGAAACTCTATTAAAAGCTCAATAGCCATTTCCATCACAAGCGCCCTCTACTTTTCAATGTGAAATAATACTAAAAGGTGACCTATGTACATTAAGCTGTCAATTGAAGCTACAGTATATGCTGACAGCAGTGATAAATACAGCTCTATTTTTAAAATTTCGATTTAGAAATAAACAGGATTATCAGTATTTAAATATAGTGTTACTTATTTACAGGTGTTTGGAGTTTGATACGCGGGGCATGTCATCTACCTATAAAGTGTCTTGTCCTGTCAGTTACTCAGCTTAGAGAGGGGTCTATGAGTTCCCCATCGTAAATAGTTTGCATAGAAAGTAAAGAGTGTTGGCGCCACTGGGCATAGTTGGGTTGGAAATGTGGAAGAAGATCGTTTCCTACCCTCCCTATTCAGTCTGAAGAGGAGGCTGTGGTGCCACTACCCTCGCTCCAGTGGGTGGGGGAGGGGGGGCGATATGCATATCTGTTGGCAACAGTGTAGCTCAAGTATCAAGCTAACTGTTTAAAATAAGACAATCTATTTTGTTACTTGAAATAATAATCACAAGATACCTATAAATCGTTTTTGTGAGTCAACACAATATAGTGTTAATGCGACCACATCAGTTGGGTTGGGGCTAATTTCAAATCATTATCTCCGATCTGTTTTATATTGCCACCTGAAACCTATTCAGAATAGAATGAGCAGACAGCGAGCAATTTCATAATTCACCAATTAAACCACAAGCTAACCCTATCAGTAATGTTATGTGGGCCGTCTTCTTTTATATCATATTGTTTATGATACGTTTTTATGACGCCTCACTGTATTTGAAGACCTAATATATGCATGCCACTGGACACACCTAATCATTGAGCCTCGGATAAAGTATTAGGTGCTGCATGTTGTGAATTACTGTGGGTTAGTGACTGGGAAAAGACCCAACAACAGGAATATACTTTCATACTCCTACAAATACATTACAAAAGGACAAATACAACGGTACTTTGGAATTTGGAAAGGGTGCTGAAACCAAAGATTGGAGACCAGTGCTTTAAAAAGTGGGTTTTTCACTTATACTCTATTGGACTTAAGTTGCTTGGTAATTTCTAAATGCAGGTTATTTTGGGGATCTTATCCTAAATGGGGGTTTGTCTAGAAGACTAGCCTAATTTAAGTGCCGAATGATTCAACAAAGGGGCACTAAAAACCCCTTACTTAGCAAAAGTTTACAAAAAAACTTGCTGGTTGAGCAAAATTTCAGCTTTTAGGTTTAGATAAGGAAATGAGCAGGGAATAAAGGAAAAAAAATTATAAACAGTTTCACCATGAAGCAAACACAATTGAATCAAAAATGAAATCTGGTAAAGCAAATGGAATTGTGATATATTGGTCTCGAGTAATATGTAAATGTTATTTCCTGACTTGGAAAAGTATGTGTTTGTGTTGAAGATGCAGCAAATACGTTACCATTTTCCCTTCTAATTATGGAATCAATCCCTTTATGTTGGAATGCAATTAAGTGGTCCAAATTGCCTTACCAGGACAACGAAATCATTCAAACATCATCTAAATGAATGTCAAAAGCTATGTCAGACTGCACCATCAAAAACAAAGTGTTAGGTTCTTTTTTTTTCTTCAACATTCAATGAAAAGGAAAACAAAGAAACATACTATACACACCCACCACAGTAACATCTCTCAACTGTGACATTATGCTAAGAATGGTGGTTAATGTACCAGTGAGCTTTGAGAGGGGTTATTTTTAAGGGGGGGGGGGGGGGGGGGCTAAATAACATGTCTAGTGCACTTTATAATCTAATAATTAAATTGTCAGCAAATGCTCGAGTCGTCAAGGAAAGGCCACTGTTACCCAACGGAAAATTGAATTCACGAAATAAAACAAGAACACATCCCTTTTAGCATAATCAAACAGCCTGTACAGTTTCTGTATGCACAATAGTTTTGTTTGCTTTTTTTGTCATTAGGTTTTTGCTCTCTGTACAAAAGACAATAATCCTTCATAGAGTTACACGTTACTTATTTTAAGTCCTGACATGGTGGCCTGGGTGTATGGTCAATGTGTATGTGTGAGAGGAGTGTGTGTGTGTGTGTGTGTGTGTGTGTGTGTGTGTGTGTGTGTGTGTGTGTTTGTGTACGTTTGTGTTTAGTAAATATCTCCAAGTCTGTTAATCTCAACGACTCCTCCTCAGGTTAAGCTCCCCAACGTAACTTTTGCTCAGAGCTCCTGCAAAGCACGTGGTTTATCCTCCGCTGCTCTTCAGCGACAGATACAAACTCAAATCTCCAAATGCCCTCAGAGCTGGGGATCAACAACTTGTCACCCCGTCTGAAGGGGTGAATGAAAACAAGGATGACGGCGTTTTATTTCCGCTTTTATCCACTTCCTGTGTTAGCTAGCTGCGTAGGGGGGTGCCATTGTCTGCGCTGCGTCACCCTGCTGCCTTGTGCTTGCCCCCGCAACAGCGGCAGGCCTCGCCACAATGGTGACAGGCGCGCAGCGGCAAGTAGCAGCACATGCAAGGCGCGATGAAGGACAGCGCCACCAGGGCCAGCCAACGCAGGCAGAACTGCTCGTCGGCCGTGTCGCACGAGCAGGGGTCCGAGAAGTCGCCCTCCGAGTCGGACATGCAGTGGTACAGCATGCTCTCGGCGCACAGCATGCAGCTGACTTTGTAGATGCACTGCTTGATGGGGTCGGGAGCGTCCTGGCACTGGCCCCGGCTGTTGTCCTCGTGGTTGAACATCTCCCGGCAGTAGATGCAGCGCGAGCGCTCCCCGTCCTCCCGCCGCCGCCGCCCCTTCTTGGACTTGAGCAGCGGCGAGGGTTGGGTCTTGATGGACGTGTCCTTGCCCAGCCCCAGCCCCATGCCCGTACCGATGCCCATGCCGGGCCCGGAGTGGGGGTCTCCACTGGGGCCCTCGGGGAACAGGTACTCGCACTTCTTACTGTCCAGTTTGTGGAAGGAGCTGGGGAAGTCAGAGTCCTCGCGCTCCGTGTCCGGCTTCCACATCACCGGGTGGCGGTAGTCCTCGTAGCCCCGGATCAGAACGTCCTTGCGCGGGTTGATGCGGACAATCTCCTCCTCGTCGCGAAAGCTCACGTGGCGAGACGACTTGAAGGAGACCTGAAAGGTAAAGGCGGCGACAATACGGCAAACGTCAATTCCAACTCGCCCACACACATCGTGTCACCCCACACTCCCCTTTACATTCCACACGTACTAACAAAGACGTAACCCTGTAGCAAATGGGTTCTCAGTCTGACCTGGGGGGGCAGGTAGCGCCGGTTGCTGGACGGGAACTCGTCGAAGGGCTGGGCGCGGACGTAGCAGCCCCGGAAAGGCTCGGTGGAGACCACGCTGCTCAGGGGGAATGGCTCCCTCATGGGGGTACAGATGGAGGGTGGCTCCTCACATACCTGGAGAAAAACACAAGATAGGACTCAATGAGATGTCTATTTAGTGCAGGTATCAAAAGTGACCAATTCATTTTTGCAAACAAGTAAAAGACTTAAAGCTATGGTCTCTGGATTATTGTCAGTTGTACATTTATAGTCTAAAATAATAATGGGTCAGAGAACAACAAATTACATACTATAATATATACTATAAATGTGTGCTCAGAAATACCCTGTACCAAAGTCTAGATTGTGCAGTCCATGTTTAGAATCCTATTATTATTATTATTATCCTATTATTACATATGTTTAATCATCGGTCACATGTGACAGGGCTTCATTGAGGAAGTTGCAGGTTTTATATTGTTCCACTTCCAACCACCAGGTGTCCCTATCGGACCACGGTTCCCCCCAACGCCTGTGTTCAGTGCGATGATGACTCAAGCCCCTTCTGTTTAGAACTCAGAGTTCCCTATTAGCCTTGCATGTGTTCCCACAGGCATTTGATTGGTGCGCGATCTACAAACACGGCCCTGATAAACAAAGAGGTACTTCTAGCCCCGAACCCTGTGCCAAATGAAGGAATCCAGGCCTTCCAACTGCAGAACGTTCCCTCTTAAGCCAAAAAAACTTCCTCTCATCCCATGAGGAGAGCTTGTTGTTGACAACAGGCCAGGTGTCTATAAATTGAGAGTGAAAACATTCGGTAAACGGCAAAAAAAAACAATTGTCCTGTGATGCACAGGGTCTACATGAAACAGTGTAGGCTGATTAGCTTAGAGTGAACCACGCAAGATAAATGCTTCCATAGCTGGGGGAGATATTTGTTGCAATGGTAACAGCTAGCAGTACACACACACACACACACACACACACACACACACACAATAGGAGGAGGACTAATCTGTGGACCAGAAGGAGCAGGAGGGAGGCTAGTTAGCCGGCCGTCACAGGCAGTGCCTTATGGCGAGAGCCAAAGTGATGGGCCGGCACATTGCAGCACTAGCACGGGCAGGGAGCTCCGTTTGGCACACACACACACCAGCACCCTACACTGATGAAAGGCAGGGCTCCTAAGCTATTTCTCTCTCTCACACACACACACACACACACACACACACACACACACACACACACACACACACACACACACACACATACACATACACACGGGACCCATTCACAGTAAGAAACGATGTAACTAAAAACACACCAGTCACGGTGACCGTCCTATCCCCCCCCCCCCCCCCGTTTCCACACGCACACACACACACACACACACACACGCGCCTCATCACGAAGAGGCTAGTCCTCTCTTCTGTCCCTGTGGAGGAGGCTGCTGGCTCCGGTTAGGCAGTGCTGTGTGTAAAGGAGCCCACGCCAGAGTTTTAACGCACAGCGGAAATCTGGTTTGCTCCCAGCTGCTGCTACAGTAATTACTGTCCTGTGGTTGCTAAGAGATGCTTCCTTTGACTTCTCTTTTTTTTTTCTTCGTTCATCTCTCCTCCTTCTCTCTCTCTCTCTCTCTCTCTCTCAGACTGCTAACATGCGGTGTGTGTATATGTGTGTGTGTGTGTGTGTGTGTGTGTGTGTGTGTGTGTGTGTGTGTGTGTGAGCACCTACGTTTCCCTCCCTGGTTCTTAGAATGCTAACAAACCAAGCATGTGTGACAAACTTCCAGTGTATTAGTTATCACAGAGGGAATGCAAGGAAAGAGAAGACCGTGGGGAACACAAAGAAAGAACAGGGCAGGAAAAAACACGAGTGCGTGTGTTTGCGCTCGTGTGTATTTCAATGTGTGTGCATGGGAGTGAGTGTGTGTGTGTGTTAGCATATGTGTACGTGTGCGAGAGAAAGAGCATGGCCAAAGAGTCTGCCGAGGGAATGTCATAAACCAGCTCCAGCTGGAGAAATGCAGCCCAGAACTTAAAAAGCCAGATGACAGCTGTATGTGTGTGTGTGAGCGAGAGAGATTGAGAGGAAGAAGAGAGAAAGAGAGAGAGAGAGAGAGAGAACGAAAGAGAGCAAGAAAGAAAGGAAAGAGGAGGAGGAGGGGGAGGGAGGGTTGGGGGTCTGAAATGGGAACCAGGCGTGGGCTTCCTTTTCAAGCGCTCGCCTGAGCCCCACCATTCAAAGACATGTGTAGGGGCCAATCTGGTTCCGATCTGCCCCCAGAGAGGTGGGGGGCAAGTTGGGGGAGGAGGAGGCGGCTGGGGGGGTGTGTTTGTGTGTGTGTGTGTGTGTGGGGGGGGGGGGGGGGGGGGGGCTACCTGGCTCTGGACCAACAGCAGGGCTCCACAAGCTTCCGTCCTCCAGGTCACAGAGACATGGAGACGGGAAGGCGGGCAAGGCCCACATGCTGGAAAACCCACGGTGGAGTATGTGTGTATGCGTCAGGCTAACACTGGGATTATTTCAAGTATGTAGCAGGAGTTAAAAAAGTATCCTTCTAAACTCTTATTCTTGACGTATAGAACGTGGAAATAAACAGCGGACATCCATCATGCTCGCTTGGCCTTGATACGCTTTCTGCAATGAAGGGCCAGACAAAGTCTGGGGCCTTCCTGTCCCGATTCGTTTCCCAAAAACGGAACCCCGGCTCCAAGGTGTTTTGATGAAGCAAACCACACCCGGACCCGTAGCGGGGGCCGCGTTACGAAGGCAGTCCAGTCACCTGGCAGTCGGCAGGCCGGCCGGCCTTGTGCTGACCAGATGACAGGAAACTACCTTGACATATTAAGAGTCCGCCGTGGTCTGGACAGTGGACCATCTGCTGCCTCGGGAGATTTAGGGATCTTTAGAAGGTGCTCTTTGAACTCAAGAGGTACACGAGGCCTTGGAAGAATGGGTGTGGTCACCACAGCTGTGTGGTGTGCATGTGTGCGTGTGGGGCTTTACATTGTGTAACCGCTTTTGTGTGTGTGTGTGTGTGTGTGTGTGTGCTTCTGTGTGTGGATGAGGGAGTGAGGGGTTGAGGGGTTGGGGTGTGAGAGGAAGAGTGTGGTCGGCTGGAGGAAGGCGTCTTAGCGGGTGCTCAGCCCAACGGGAGGATGTGGGCTGATAAAGACACCCGTGCACACGAACACAAACACACTCACACACAGTTGTGCACTATTCGTGAAGTTGACAAAAATACACGTATAGATCAAAGTATAAGTGTAAGAAAATGTAAGAAAGCCATGTTTCAGAGACACTTTTGTCCGTCTGCTAGACAAGGCTGCGCTCTTTGACAAAGTTCTCCCCACCCACGCAAAGTCACCTCTCTTAGGCCGTGCGTCCGGACGGATTTGACCCTGCTCTATGGGCTTTTAGACCTGACGTCCACACAGGGAACTGCCCTTTGGAGAAGACTCCTGAAGGGAGGGGAACTTTAAAATGGGAGGCTGGATTGTGTCCGCTGTGGTGGCCGGCGTGGCACGGCTAATGTCACACGTTGTGTGGTGGCATTTAAGAGAGTCAGAGCGTTAGCTCCCTGGCAGCAACGCTTCGTGTGTGAGAAGAGTGACTAGTCTTGCCGCCCGTTTACTCCTCTCCCTTTTACTCTCTCTCGCTCTCTCTCTCTCTTTCTCTTTCTCTCTCTCTCTCTCGCCCAGGTCTCCGACCGCAACACTCGGATGCCAAATCACCATGGCGACACCCTCAGTGGCTCACTGACTGAACCCCCCCCCCCCCTCCCAGAACACCACCCTCTTTCCCTCCCTCAATGCTCCCCCCCTGCCTGCTCCTCTGCTGCCTAGCAACAGCGGTGGCATTGGATTTCCTGTATGTTGAGACTGCCGATTCCTTAAAGAAGAACTTCTCCACAGGAACGACAGCAGAGCGCCGGCCGTCTCCAGCGCCCTTTGACCTCCTCTCCTCCAGGGCTGATAGTGGAGCTGAAAGGTCACGACTAGTCAACCCGTCGACACTAAAAACTCCCCGCTCTCGCTTCGGGTCATTCAAATCAAAGGTTTCGTTTACAAAGAACTAGGATAAAGCTCTGTAGGATATTTCCAACGTTGCTCCATTGTCCCGAGCGCCGGCGTTACGTCCCTCACAATCTAAACTACAGCAGTGTGTGTGTGGAGCCAGAGAGTTCAAACATTGTACGTAGATAACAACAAATGTAGTCGGGATCAGGTCTCCTCATCACAGCCCACACCTTGTCACCGCATGCACCGGTCGCCATGTTGTCTCACAGGGAAGGAGAGGGAGAGAGAGAGAGAGAGAGAGAGAGAGAGACAGAGAGACAGAGAGAGTCGAGAGAGAGTCGAGAGAGAGAGACAGAGAGAGAGCGAAAGAGAGAGCGAAAGAGAGAGAGCGAGAGAGCGAAAGAGAGAGAGCGAGAGAGCGCGAGCGAGAGAGAGAGGAGGCCCAGGTATGAAGAAACACAGTATGCTTAAAGTTATGGAACCCATTGCCATGCTTGTCTGTTTTAAATCGGGAATGGCCACTATATTGCATCTTGAGATATGACAGGAGGTTACGGTCTAGACTTAATAAGACTGCCATTTCAAAACACGAGGCCTGTTCAGATGAATCATTAACGGAGAAAAATCAAATGCTAATGAAGCTCCTTGCGTCACGTCGTACTTTAATGTTCATGCCTGGCATTGGCAGCACACAAACTCCTTCTTCCTCTAAAAGAAGTGTAGGTCAGCTGTTAAAAACACAGGCTTTTCTCACTGAGAGAATCATGAATAATTTGTCGTTCGAGCGTAGTGCTTCCTCCTTTCCGCTCGGTGGGCTGAGGAGAGGGAGAGGAGGCTACTTCGGTCGGAGCAACACCAGGCCACTATTTTTCCACCACACGCTTCACCTGTCCATCAACACACACACTCACCTGTAAACCATCTTCAGGCGGGTCGGCCTCTCCAAATGACGGACAACCTAGAGGACACATCGAAGAGGAGAGAAAAAGAGAAAGGAACGATTAGAAGATTTGGATTGAACCAGACCGAGACATGCAAGCTAACTGGCTGACTTTGGGGAGCGATATGGGGTGGGGTGGGGGGGTGGAGCGGAAGCGCCAACCCATGTGATGTGCATGAAACATGCCCCAAGTCCCCCAGAGTTGCCTTGTTGAGCCGACGGAGGGATGCAGTCTCCACAGCTGACCACGGCGTCTCCTTCCCTCTCCAGCTCTTCATGGGGAAATGAAAGCCACTCTGTGTCAGTCGGACACACAGAGCCCTAATGAAATATGTATGGCTGGAACAGTTCAACCTTGACACGAGGCTAAGACGCCATAACCCCCACCCCTCCCCCAGCGCCCCCGCCCTGCCTTTTCCACCACCAGACTTCCACCATGGCCACAGCTACTGTTTGCCTTACTGGCAAAGCCAGCGATGTGAAAGATATCCAATGCAAAGCGGTACAAGGAGAAACCCTGACAGAGAAGCACTCCAGCAGCACACCCTCCGCCTCAGAGGAGGAGGAGGAGGAGGAGGAGAGGAAATAGACGCGGTGAACCTTGGCAATGCCGTAGCTAACAGGGATTAAGTCATTTCCACTGGGATGAGGAGGAAACTGTTTGTACCCGAGGCATCAAGTGGCTCTTTTAAAGACTCCATCTTCCCCTAATTGGGATCACGGAGGCCCCGTTTCGACGGGAGCGGCCTCCATCGGCCTGTCCACAGACGGACTAGCACGGTGAGGGAACGCCGACGTGGCAGGTCTACAAGTCTGTCCTTTCCGGAGCGAGAGCCTCCTGTCGGTCTATCCATCAGTCTGACTCCCTCTGAATCACAGTTGGAGAGAAGGTGTGTGTGTGTGTGTGTGTGTGTGTGTGTTCCTTCAGAGACAGAGGCTTCCTGCAGCACGACTCTGCCAGTGCTGGGCCATGGCGCTGCCTGAGCCATGTGCCTGGCGTTGCCATGGCAACAGAGGACTGCAAGGCTGACACACACACACACCCTACCTTCCATTCACTCACACACACACACACACACACACACACACACACAAATCACATGCACACGCACGCACACACCCTGCGGTCCTGCAGCAGAGCGATGCAACTAGAATACAGAGGAACCTGCCTGCGCTGGGGAGAGACATTACACAACACTGGCGGAAAACAGAGGGAGCCATAGGAGAACAGAAGAGCAGGGAGAAAAGACCGAAGAGAGGGAGAGAAATGGAGAAGGAGAGGTGGCGAACAGCCTCTGGAGGACAGAGGCATCTGGCTACCGCACAGACCAGCCTGGCATGGAAGCCTCTCCATCGACATGGATAGTCAGGTACCAGCAACACCACCTCGACCTTCCCACCTGGACTGGACTAGACTGGCGGCAGGCCTCTGTTCCACGGCACCTCTCCCAGACCAGCGCCGCTCTGTAAAAGTCCTGCTTTCCACAGACTAGCGGTTGTGAAGTCAACAGCTAGACAGCGGATTGCTGAGCTGGCAGCTTCCTCTGCTAATTGGATGCCTCTGCGAGCTCTGGCGCTCCGCAGGAAAGTTCTTATCGAGGCCTATAGGCTACTAAGATCAAACCCCACGCCTTCCACATCGGTTTAGCCCAGCCTAGACTAGTCCACTTCAAACACGACTACTTAAACTACTAGAGCCTGTAGGGGGGAGGGGCGACGACTTACTGTGCCAAAAAAGTCTTTGCTTGTATTTAAAATTGTCAAGTTGTGGTTGAACTTACCGTAGCTTAGCTCAAACTGCACTTATAGTATTATATTTCCCCCGTGCCAAAAATAGTCGGATTTCTCCCAGCGTATGCAAACAAACCCAGCCTTTTAAATCCATTCCTAGCCCCGTCCCAAGCAGTTTTCCAGCCGTCCCCTGCGCCTGCCCCCCCACCCCAACCCCTCCATCCTGACCCCCCCCCCCCCCCTCTCTCTCTTTCTCTCTCTCTGTGTCTGGCATGGCCCTGCCTGCCTCCACAGGAAGCGCCTTGTTTATCTGGGCAGCTGGCATAGATAAGATAAGGCAGGAGGGGTCATACTCGGGTGACTGAACAGGTAGTGTGGAAGGGGAGGGAGGGAGGGAGGGAGAGAAGGATGGGAGGGGGGGGGGGGGGTGATTGATGCTTATCATCGCCACCCATCTCTGGAAGAACAGACGCTAGGTCAACCATTACCACACGCCACCGACTCACAGCAGAGAGCAGCGACTCTGAAGGCTCTAGGGGCAAAATACAAAGAGTGCTACACAAACGCCACCACATGCTATGACTCCTGCCAACACACACACACACACACACACACACACACACGGTGTGTTCTTTTTCCCCAAACCAATCTGCAGTGAGGAAGTGGTAAATAAAGTTAAACGTATGCGGGGCCACCGGCAGATGTTCGGATAAGGAGACAATAGACGATGCAGGTTGGTTTGACGCTGGAGTTGAGGCGAGTTCAGTAGGGTTGGGTTTCACTTCGCCTCCACCTCCCCGACAACCAAACAAACAAACACACCCGTACACACGACAACACACACAGGAGCACACCAGTGACACCCAAAAGTGCCACGACTGATTTATTTTGTTTTGTTTTAAATGGGTTCCCTCCCATTGGTGCTCGTTAAGGAACTAAGAAGAACAGTAGATGATGTGCTGTTACATTAAGTAGTAATGTACGGATGATTTAACAGATCCGGAGGTTTAAGTTGGGCGCCCTCCCACGTTCACTCCCCGCCCACCTTGGTTGATGTCCTCGATGGCCCGGCGGATGCCCCGGTCGAAGGCGCGGGCGTCGGCGGGACTCTGGAAGGTCAGGCCAAACTTCTTGTCGTTGATCCTCCAGTGGTGGAAGATGGGGTTGACTTTGTTGTAGACCAGGTCCTTCTGCAGGACACACTCCAGCACCACCTGGAAACAGAGAGAGAGAGAGAGAGAGAGAGAGAGAGAGAGAGAGAGAGAGAGAGAGAGAGAGAGAGAGAGAGAGAGAGAGAGAGAGAGAGAGAGAGAGAGAGAGAGAGAGAAAAGCTTAAGTTAATTTACACGGATATGATAAACCTAAATGACTGCGAGAAAACAAACACCATTGAGAAAATCAAAAATCTGAAAATCAAAATCCTTCGAAGCGATGATTTTCAATGTCCGCAGTGTTACAGATCTTACAGAGACGTCAAACACATCTCACTCTTCCCCCTGAACAGTTCAAATGTGTAAGAAGCCATAAGAAGAAGAAAAGAGAAATAGAGTAGGAAAGAGAGAGAGGGGGGGGGGGGGGTTAGACCTCACCACCGAAACAAGACCCTTCCATAGAAAAACACCCGGAGAACATCTCGCCAAAACCCCCTTCAATAATGTCACTTTCTTTCTGGGGGGATGATTTGTAAAACACATTCTAAATGGCGGGGTTCTGGTTCCACAGGAAGCCAGCAGCGGAGAGGTCTGCTGGGGGAGGCCGGCCAGGGAGCCGCAGAGAGAGAGAGAGAGAGAGAGAGAGAGAGAGAGAGAGAGAGAGAGAGACGGGGGGAGAGAGAGAGAGAGAGAGGGAGAGAGAGAGAGAGAGAGACTGGCTTTCCAAAAGCCTATTATTCATCAGAGCTGCTGGGCCACCTCCAGGCTTTCCTCCAGGCAGATTAAATGAAATAAGAGACGGCCATTACGGTCTTTGAGGTTTTCCGCGCGAGCGTGCGGCCGATGGGACGAGCGCGAGCCCGAGGAGGACGGCGTGCGGCTTAGGCCGGGGAATGCGGGAGCGTGCCCAGGGATATCCGAGAGCACGTGTATGCAACTGTACGCTGGCTCTGGCATGACGAGAAGCCTGCCCGACCCCCTGTGGTACACGCTGCGTCTGTGCTGTGAAATCTATGGCACATGTAAAAAAATAAACCCCCGCGTACGAACGGGCACGCACGCTCCGAGCCTTAGCACCAGCCACGCTGTATCAGGAGAGCCCACGGCAGCACCTTTGAGCCTGATAAGAGTGCATACGTGGCAGCCGAACGTAGGCTTGTGGATATGCGATAGTGGTGTGTGTGTGTGTGTGTGCGTGTCTCTGAATGTGTGTGTTAAGAGAGAGAGAGACAGTGTGTTAGAGAGAGAGTGCGTTAGAGTGAGTGAGCGAGAGAGAGAGAGAGAGCGAGAGGCCTTTTACACAAGGCCACCAGACCAAATTACATTTGTGCGTCTGAGTGAGAACATATGATATGCGCTGAGCATTGGCATGCACGTACACGCAGCCTGGTCTCTTTTGAGAGCCCCGTGGCCAAGCCATCGGCCTGTGGCGCTGCGCTGCGGGCTCTGGGAGTCGGCAGGCGTGCGTCTTCAGTCGCAGAGGAGGAGTAGGGGTCAAAGCCTCCGTGTTTTCCCCACAGAGCAGAGGATGAAGGGGGAGATGGATAGAGAGGGGACGCAGGAGGAGGAGGAGGGGGAGTGGGGCGGGGGGCTGGGCCACTGCCTCTGGGGCTGATTGTGGAGGCGAGACTGAACGGAGCCGGAGCAGGTAAGGTGAGCGGCGAGGCCGGCCCAGGAGGAAGTATCACCATTACGAGGAAGGACGACACTCAACACCACATTCCACACACACACACACACACACACACACACACACACACACAGAGAGAGAGAGAGAGAGAAAGGGAGGTAGGCAGCAAGCTGCAGAGGTGGAGCTACCCAGCCCTGAGACAGACGAGAGGGAAAGGGGAGAGGCAGAGGGATAGACTGAAAGAAATGGGATAGAAAGAAAGAAGGAGCGGGGATTAGAGGAGAGATAGTGAAAGACATGGGAGGAGGGAGAGTGGGCTGGATGAATGGCTCTACGGGAGAGTCTGAACAGATTGGGGAAGTTTAGAGTTGCACTCTGGCTTTTGACAAGAGGGACTGATAATCAGGAGGACAGGCCTCTCTGTTTCTGTGTGTGTAAGAGCAAGAGGAGAAGCAGACACACACACACACACACACACGATAACCACTGGGAGTTCCACTCGGACATCCACAATCAATCAATCCACTTATCTAGCCAGCAGTAAGGTTATCTAAAGCCAATTCCAAAAACAACTTCCGATGATCTTACAGTAATCAGGCCAAAGTCCTTCCTCACTCTGACAATAATTAATCTTTATGCGTTTATGGATTTAGCAGCGGATCCTACAAAAACCGGCAAAGTCAGCAGTCTCTCACAGGATCACCAAGGCAACCATTCAGAAAGTGAGGGGGGGGGGCTGACTATTTAATCCTAAAGAAATCATGAAAGGCAACAACAGTTTGGTGAAAGAAAATTATAAGGGTTGGGGGTGTGAAAGAGAAATGAGAAAGATAGATTGAAAGATTGAAAGAAAAAAAAGGTGGGGAGAACAGGGAGAGAGAGAGAGAGGGAGAGAGAGAGAGTTTAGCCAAAGAAATGTGTTATAATCTACGAGCTGCTACAGTAATTCCGCAGCCAATATTAGAGCTATCGTCTTTCACAAACAAGAGTGAGGGACAGAGCGAGAAAGGGACAGAGAAAAGAAGACAGAGAACGGAGAGAGGGAGGGGGAGAGAGAAAGAGAGAGAGAGAGAGGGAGGGAGAGCGGTACAGAGAGGGGAGGGAGAGCGGAAGAGAGAGGAGAGAAGAGGGAGCGGAAGCTGATTGGTGGCTATATGGAGAGCCGTGTGACTCATCACCAGTACACTCTGTGCCGCATCACTGCGCTTATAGACCGATCCCCTCCACCTCGCTCCTTCTGGCTCCCTTTAGCTCGCTCACAGCGTTACCCAACTCTCCATCCTCCTTCCCACCTATTCTCCGTCGCTCCCCGATCCCCTTACACCAGTATAATCCAGCATTTTGCCTGCACCCCCCCCCCCTCCCCTGCAAACCTCAACTCCATCTTCCTTAGCAACCCTCACGATTCTTTCACTGTTCATTCTTTTGTTCTTGAACTCCAGCAACCAGTTGGACCCTCTTTCTGGGGTGTCTGGGTGGTTTTATAAGGAGCTCTTCCCAGTCTGTTGGTGGCAGGGAGAGAGGGTGATGCCACTGACTGCCCAGGCACTGGGTGGCATCCCAAAAGCCCTGCTACATATGGCAAAGTGTTTGTTGTGGTGACTGGGGGTAGAATCTTGCGGCATTTAATGTTGTTGTTTTTTTTAAATGACATCCCAGAATTCTGCATATATCTCACCATGGCATCCTTTGTAGCTACCATGGCACACCCTCTCTCGCTGCACCGCACACAAACACAACTTGCCTGGATACAAACAAAAACAAAAACAAAGAGAGCTTCCCGCTCACACAATGGGTGGCAATTCCATGGGTGGCGACGAGAGGCCAATGAAACGGTGGTTTGGACCTCCCCGTTCTCGTACTGACGTCACGGGGGACCGGCACTGTGGACCTCCTGGGGCCGGGCCAGGCCGGACCGGGCCGCTGCGGTGAGGGCCACGTCGGGCTTCGCTTCTCAGCTCCAGACGAGGGGCTCGCGCTTTAATCACGGCCGCCTCTGATCTCCCTGGAGAGACGCTGCTGTGGTTCAACGGCTCCGTCGATACCACACAGATAAAAATAATAAAAATGTACCGCCTGGTAGTGACAACGTGAGGGGACAGGGCATTAAATAGTGCGCGATCAAAGAATTCAATCGAGTCTGGGCATTAAATAGTGCGCGGTCAAAGAATTCAATCGAGTCTGCGTATTAAATAGTACGCGGTCAAAGTATTCAGTCTGGGTATTAAATAGTACGCGGTCAAAGTATTCAGTCTGGGTATTAAATAGTAGGCGGTCAAAGTATTCAGTCTGGGTATTAAATAGTAGGCGGTCAAAGTATTCAGTCTGGGTATTAAATAGTACACGGTCAAAGTATTCAGTCTGGGTATTAAATAGTAGACGGTCAAAGTATTCAGTCTGGGTATTAAATAGTACGCGGTCAAAGTATTTAGTCTGGGTATTGAATAGTAGGCGGTCAAAGTATTCAGTCTGGGTATTAAATAGTACACGGTCAAAGTAGTCAGTCTGGGTATTAAATAGTACGCCAAAGTATTCAGTCTGGGTATTAAATAGTACGCCAAAGTAGTCAAAGTATTCAATCAAGTCTGGGAGCGTAACAGGGTTTCCTCTGCCGTGTGCTCGTGGTGTTCCGGACTCCGCATCCCAGCTGGTTGCCCGTTTTCCACATCCTTTCCAGCACCACCTCCTCCTCCTCCTTCTCTTCCTCTTTATCCTCCTCATCCCACATTCTCTTGTACTGAGCAATCTGCCCTTCACCAGGATGATGTCATCATGCATCACAGGCAGCATCATGCTGCTCGCTCCTATTTTCAGATACCTGCGCTGGGGAGGGAAGCCAAACAGCCACTTCCTGTGTGACTCTCTCTATGTGTGTTTGTGTGTGTGTGCTTGGGAAAGAGGGGGGGGGGATGGAGGTTCCTGGTGATCTCATCCCACAGCATGCTTCATTCCTATGCGGTGTGTGTGTGTGTGTGACTGTGTGAGTGTTTGTGAGTGTTTTTTGTGCGAGTCCGTGCCTGCGGCTGTAGCCTGCTCGCCTCACTAAGCCTACGAGTGCAGAGCCCCGTCTCCGAGCCGGGCGGAAAAAAAAACTCTCAACACGACGGCGCTCCTTACCGATTTGTCTTTGAGCCTCTCCCCCTTGATGAGGAAGTCCACCGTGGTGGGGCTGGGACTGCAGGGGCTGCAGGGGCTGGGGCTGCTGTTGGTGCTGCCGCCGCTGCTGCTGCTACCACTGCTGTGGGTGCTGCCACCGCCGCCGCTGTCGTCCAGCCGGCTCACCTTGTAGACGGTAACACAGCTGAGGCCCCCGCCCCCCAGGGGCAGCCAGCCGCCGCTCGAGTCGTCCCGAGTCATGACCACTGCTCTCACACGCGCATAACTGTCACTGTGGAGAGAGAGAGAGAGGGAGAGAGGAGAGGGAGAGAGAGGGGAGAGAGGGGAAGAGAGGGGGAGAGAGAGAGACAAAGAGAGAGGGGGGGGGGAGAGAGAGAGAGAGAGAGAGAGAGAGAGAGAGAGAGAGAGAGAGAGAGAGAGAGAGAGAGAGAGAGAGAGAGGGGGGGGGGGCAGAGAGATAGAGAGAGAGAGAGAGAGAGAGAGAGAGAGAGAGGGGGGGGGGGACAGAGAGATAGAGAGAGGTGTTCAGACATGAGACACATAACAGCAGTACATCTGAGCTCTCTAGAAAAAAACTAAAAAGGAACCCTACTGGTGTTAGTCTGGAAGCTAACCCTAACCCATCAAAAAGCCAGATGTCGGTCGTTGTTAGTGTATGGCACAACAATAGGGCCAAACTATCTGGAAGAGACACTAGTGTGTGTAGGGGCCATCGAGTTAAACTAACGCAGTCCCACGGGCTCCACCACCACCACAGGGTTCACCTGCTCCGACGGCATGTCCCCAGTGTATGTTTAACCCCGACGGGCCAGCTCCGGGGGGAGAGGGGGGTGGGTGTGGGGGGTGAGTGACCACGTGGCCACGCTCAGTCTCTCCTGCTAGGCTCCGACCTTTCCCCTACAGCGAATTAGGTGGAGGGGTAGGTAGCTAGGGAGGGAGGTTGCCAGCCCGGCCCTGTCTGACACTCCACACACTGACAGGAGTCGGGCCAGCTTTTAGCTTCCCCTCTGGACCTCCTTCACAACCTGTCTTTTACTTCTCTCGCTGCTGCCCTCCCCCCCTCCCCCTTCCTCCTCCTCCCTCTCTCTCCCCTCACCTTGCTAGCTTACTCCCTACCGCAGCAGTATGATGCCTCCCTGATTAGATAACAACATTCTGCCCGGCCACTGGAAGTGACAAAGGTCCAAGTGTGCTGAAGGCAGCACTTTACTGATCCTCCAGGTAACATATTAAAAGACGGCGAGGAAAAGAGCTCGGCCCAGGGGGAGGGATTTGACCGTGACACGCCTATCGCTGTGGCACGTACAGTCACAGGGCTTTGAGGGTAGACTAACCTGAAAATGACATCATGTTTTCCTTTTTAAAACATTAAGCCAAGCAAACGGCCTATCCGATTGAAAACATATTCTGGTCTAATTCTCCAAAATGATAATTACAACCTAACAATATATTGTATATTTTAACATGTCCTCAATTTGAGGGGAGTGTAACACAAAAGGGAAGTTGTCTTTTATTTCTTTCCATTCATGCCCTAATCTATCCCATCTGAGTGTAGGAGCTTAGTTAGACAGGCCGGCAGAGGAAAACCTTTGCCCTGCTATCCTGGCCTCCACACCCTTGGCAAATCAACTCCCGCTCCTAGATTATCAGTTAGCAATTAATCCATATGAGCTATCACGCATTAAACTTTGGTCTATTTTTCCCGTTCGTGGCCCGGCTGCAACACGGGGCCTGGATATCTCCACACACCCTTGGTAATGGCTGACCAAAGTTCCCCTGTAGGATTGATGACCATGGTACATAACTCCAAAATAAATGAACCAACAAAACAGACGTTGTTCCGGCCTCGCAGGGGAGGAGGCCTGAAGCCGAGAGGCGCTAAGCACACTGTGCTCCAACACACACACACACACACACACACACACACACCCCTTGTGCACACAAACGCTCTGAGAAGTGCCACGTTAATCAGAGAAGTAGCACACCGTCCTGTTGGTGGTTTCACGCAAACATTAGTTCAACACACAAGAGCAGACAGTGGCTTGGGGGGTGAGGGGGGTGCTGTTCCGCTCTGCAGTGTCGACCCGTTGAAAGAGGAGTAGCAGATGCAGCCAGCCCAGACCAGGGGCCCGAGGTCGTTTTATGATGCCTGTGCATTTGGCAGTTCTTTTGGACAGCTCGCTCGCGCACATCCTGTACCCCCCCCCCCCCAACCCCTCCCTCAGACAAGGGCAGCTGATATTGAGAATACGAACAAACGACCCACCAACCACTGGGCCAACTTCCTCCATGCGACCTCCTATTGCCCTTCCTGGTCGTTTCTGAAACAGCACCACAAAACAAAATCCAGCTTAGCCTACTGCCCAACATCTGACACACTAAAAATGCCCCCAGTTTAGGCAGTAAAGCTAGTAGTAAACGAGGGTGGTGGGGGTTGATTGGGGGGTGATACTGCCCCCATTGTACCCTCTAAGACCCCTAATAAAGGAAGTGGTGCAGGAGGGGCTGTCAGTCAGACAGGCAGGCAGGCAGTGAGGCAGGGGGTCTCTAGGGGTCTAACAGGAGGCAGGCGGTGGTGTCGCTCAGCCATGACCGAGGCACAATGACCAGGGTCTGACCCTTCAGTCTTCCCAGCACACACATGCCGACAGCCAGGCCACTCACAGGGAGGGGGGTGGGGGGGTAGGAGGAAGTGACTGAGGGAGGGTGTGCGTGCGTGTGTGTATGTATATGTGTGTCAAGAATGTCAAACAAAGCACAGTGAGAAAAACCATAATCTTAGTCTTGATGAGCCTAACAGTTATCAGCTGGGATAAAATGATACTTCCTAAAGGCCTTTAACAATTTCAGCATGACAATGACCATCACACGTTCCATCTGTACAGGACACAACTTGATCAGTCTACTTCACTTCCTCTCATTCATAATAAAAAAGGAGAGAATCAGAAGCTTTTTTTTTTTTCTTTCATGGCCACAAAATCCTTGAACCGTGCCAAAAAGATACTCGCTCAACCAGCAGAACACACACACACACACACAACAAGCAAAGAAGAGAGTGAGAGGGGGAGGACGGAGAAAAAGAGAAAGTGGGAGAAAAGGAGCCCCCCATTCCAAATTATTCCAAGTTATTCTGCTGGATGACTGACTTCATTTCCGACCGAAAGGATGAGAAGAAAACAGGCGAAAAGAAAGAGAGAGTGCAAACGGGGGAACTGCGGGGGAGAGGGGGTGAAGTGTAGGAGAGGGGGAGGACAGTCAGCCAACAGCTCTCATCCAGATTTATACCCTCAAGTTTATAACCAAACTAGGACATATGGTCTGCTTTTTTATTTTCAACACCAGAGCAGAACTAAGTTAGGCCTTAAAACAGTAATACTATGTTACGTTGAGAGAAAAAACACTAACCTACTCTTCCTTAGTTAACACTAGGCTAGATAAACAACTGGAGGACATTGATTGTTCGAATAACTATAAATATAATGACCCCCCCCACACACACACCCAAAAAAAGGCATTTATGGTTCGCAGAAAAGAATGGAT